>CM052148.1:15268159-15326225 GCA_028455555.1 Augochlorella aurata | reverse complement strand
ACATTTGAATTTCTTGCAAAAATTTTTGTGTATTGGCATCGGATCGACTACGTCGACTGAGATAACTCCTGGGAGATTCTTGAACCATATATTTAAAATACAATTACCTTCAGTTTTTGACAAATTTCTCCCCGGGGAAGATTTCGCAACTTTCAGAATTTTCTCTAATCGTAAAAGCTGCACGAATGATTACTAAAAATCGAACAGTATGAACGCTTAAACATTTTTTGCACCAATATATTCAATGCACTAATTTCAGTTAGAATTAGTACATTGAATACGAATGTGCATCGAAGTACGTTAATTATTTTTTTATTTAGTTAATAATAATTCTAAATATCTTTGAAGCATCGATTGTCTTGGATATTTTCCTAATTCCTTCGAAAATTAAAGCCCTGAAGCAAGATATCTCACTATACCACGCGAAATACCTAATTTTTCCAATTTGAAGTGATAATTGATCTTGCAGCCTCCTGTAGGACTATTTTATTTACGTAGTCGAAAACGAAAGTTGCAAGAAATTTGATCAAGATAACGTGATAAAGAAAGACTTTCGGTGTCGCATGGATTCAAATCTCTAACAATTCCGTTGCGGTTATCGAAGCGCGAAAAGCAATTCAATTGGACATTGTATTCTACAGCGAAGCGTAGATTCGTTTTAGCGACACGAACGAGCAAAACTGCTTGCATTGACATCTACAGTGCTTTCACCTTTCTCCTCCGATTTCGACAGATTATACATCGTCCTGATGCCGCTGCTCTCCTTCATCATCCCGACGTGGATACCTATCCGCTACTGGAACGAGGCTCCATTGACGGCCTGGTACTTCACCGTGTGGAGGTATACTATATCATTGAACGGCACCTGGTTGGTAAACTCAGCCGCTCATATTTGGGGAATGAGGCCATATGACAGGTGAATATGCTTCCTCCTAATCGCAATCGATGTATATTACTTTACGATTACGACAACATTGAATTTGTACACGTCTCGCATGATTTTGCGCAATTTTGTTTTAATCGCGATTCAAATTTCCCGTGTAATAATAGCCTAACAATTATGTCTCGTGAATACCATGAAATGTCGAATTAACGAGCGTAAACGTCACCGACATGTTTCGCCGTGCAATTAAATGATAAATGTTTAAATTCTTGTAACTTGCAACGCTAAATGATAGAGCGACGTTTAGGCTCCTAAATGTTGCATAAGAAATGTGAGTTGAAAGCGTTCTGTTTTAATTCACAGAAATATTGGACCAACGGAAAATTATGGCGTCGCTGTAATCGCTCTTGGCGAGGGCTGGCACAATTACCACCACGTGTTCCCGTGGGACTACAAAGCGGGCGAGCTCGGAGACTACAAGCTAAACATGACCACAGGTTTCATCGATATGTTCAGCAAAATAGGCTGGGCGTACGACATGAAAACCGTTCCTGCTGATCTAGTGAAGAAACGTGCTATGCGTACCGGTGATGGGTCAAGGCAAGTATTTCAATAAATTCGGTAATGAAAATTTAGTTTCGAATTTTATCGCCTTGTTTTTATAATCTTTTTTCTTAGCGAAATTGCAGCTATTGCATTTCAATTCTCGTATTCCCATTTTTACAGATTTTTAATGAAACTCACCGTTTTGCAAATTTTTTGATTGCATTTAGAAACGATTTTTGCAATTTTCAATTGTAAAATTTCTGCCTCGACATCGAACGTTATTCAGCTTCCCAACAATTTAATAATTTGCTCTACTTATAAAAACAAAGTCTTTCTTATATAAGAAATTTGATTTAATTATATTTCATTATTATTTAATTTAATTATAAAAACTTTGCGCCCTACAATTTTGGAAACTTTTCAAAATCAATCAAACTCGCTTCCATCGGTTCCCCTGGAGTTTCGATTTCGAAGGAGTTTGCTCTACGATGTTCGCTTAATTTTTCTCCTTCGTTTTTCCACAGATACGAGGGGAAATCGACGGTCTCGCATTCTCACAGTCACGAGGGTGCGATTTGGGGTTGGGGCGACACGGACATGGAACCCGAAGATGCCAAGGCAGCGAAGATCTATAACCCGATGACTAATTAATCGTATTCACGGGATTTCGCGAGGGACGGCCAATCGTTCACAACGTCAATTAATATCTTTTACATATACAAGGTCTATGGTTGATCGTTTGAAAAATCTTTTGGCTCGTAGTACCGAATCTACGGCGCGTACAGCAATTCCCGTAGAAGAAAAGATCGGGAAGCTCGGACCGCAGAATATCTCGTCGACGATATCAGAAGATTTTTCGAACGACGGTGTAATTGTCTTTGACATAATCGAGGTGTAGAAAAAAAGTGAACGCTTAGGGAGTGGTCTTGTTAAGTTAGGTTAAAGCGAAGAAGAAGAAGAAGAAAATGAACGCAAGATCTATTTGATATTTGGTCAAAGTTGCGTCGGACAACTTCCACACACGGGGAATCAAATTAATTCGTGGCCTTTTCCAGTTATCGTTTCGAACGATGCGAGCGTTTTTTATTGTTAAAACCGCGACGTAACGCGTACATCGAGACGTGTCCGTCAGGTAAAGGTATCGTAGTTTATTAACGAATCGATGGACTCTGTTCTGCTCGCATTAATGCCAACATCGCGAACGACGAGCATTTGTCGAGACCGGATCATGATGCAGCTCGGGCGATGTAGAACTATTGTAACCAAAGCACTGTAAACCGTATATGAATCGTGAATCTTGACGACGACGGAGTTGGAATCGCGCGAATGTTTCTTAGGCGTTCGATAAGGAGGATAATATGCTTTGTGATTAGACGCAATGGTAGAGAATCTAGATTATTCGAAGACACTCTGTTTCTGTCAACATTTCAAGCGTAATTGGATCTATAGACTTGGCTGGGCGAGTCGCAGATCGCGAGCCAAATGCGGCTCGTCCTCGCTACGCACCCTCGAACATCCCTCGAACACTCACGGGACACCATCGCTCGCTGCGCGGCGTCATCGATGACAGCGGGAGTCGCGAGAGACGATATGGCATTGTTTCTTCTCCGATCCACACGGGGCTGCTTAAGTTACGTGTAGCAATGTGCATGGAGTAGTGTAGTAGCATTTATGGAACCCGTGTGTTATCGAGGAAGGAGAGGGATTCGAGGCGGGAGCTTATGGCTCGCGACGAAATGACTCGCTCAGCCCTGCGCAGACGGACGTTCCTAGTTTAGTACGATTCAGTAAATTATTATTGTTATTATATATTGTTATTATTATTTATGTTGCATGTAAATGTTGATGAATTTGTGAAATACGAAGTCAATTGCAATCCAATGTAGTTCTAATTTATTTTGAATTCGCTGGAATCGTTAGTGAAACGAAAGTATAAGAACGTGGAATACGACAGTTCAGTCACGAGTATCACACCGTTGTTACTAAGAACGTATAATAGAAAAATTAATTAATTCCATATAAAAACATATGGAATCAATTTTGTTACCGAAACTTGGACTTAACACGCGAGTTTTTAATTTAAAACGAAATTTGAATTTCAAGCAACGAGGCCGCGGATCTTTATGGAAATTTACATGCTTGCAAACAGAAAGGAACAACAAAATAAAAGCTTAATATAATATGGAACTCTGTTGTCGAAAGTACATTTACGTAATTCAAATTATACGCCGCGAAACAGTTTCATTTCTGAGAAGATAGAAAACTAAAGTTCTTGAAATCCGATTTCTCTGAACAATGACGGATGCAAAGATCTCCCAATTTCGAAATCGAGGGAGAACGCGAGGAGAAACAAATATTCTCGCGATCGAAACGCTGAGACAGATCTAGAACGATGCAGCTCGATTGTACGATTAGCGAGCTCGAGCTCGATCTTCGTTGTCTTCCGTAAACAATGTCTTTCGAGGAATCGTGCTAGAGTCGTTGACGAACGAGAATCTAGACAGAATAGAGTCAATTAAAGCGAACTGTTTCGATCGTGGCGATCATCGACCACGAGTGTGTCGCGCAGACGACAATCGTTTCTCGATTAGAAAGAGGCTAAGGGAAAAGCAAAGACAAACTCGAGAAGAATTCCAAGGGCGACAATCCAACATCGACGACTTGCCTTAAATCTAGATTGTACTGTCGTGCGTAGGTATCTGTATTCTTATCGATCACTTTCGCAAACTCGAGCACGCTGGATTCGGAACGCGCAACCAAAGCAGAGACGATCGAGAGCCGATCATCGCGAAAACGCTTGGCCGCGGAACGTTCCGTTCGTTCTGTATCTCCGTCGCGCTGCTACGGTCCGATGTCTACCTTATTTATCGCTTAGCCAGAATTTGTTTAAGACGTAAGACCAATTATCTTCCACTCGAGGCGCGTCGCGAGACGAGTAAAGGCGCAGACAATACTTCTCGCGAGAAATTCCTTCGCTGTTGCTCTCCAACTTGTACACTAATACGATTAAGGACTAATATGGATTCCTACGACACGAGGATTCATTTCGTAGCGATCGCGAATGTAGTCTCGGCAGCTGCGGCCGCTTGCTATTTCTCTGTTGGAGATATTCGCAGTCGCGATCCTATTCGTCTTCGACTGATTATGTTAACGGGAAACGAGCGGGGGTGATATTTATTTAAACGGTTTCAGTGATCGAAATTCTGTTACGTAGGTATTACAAGGTGCCAGTCTTATACGCACACGTGCTGGATACGGGCATAATTTTATTTAAGTAAGAGTACAGCCGACTAATAGAAGCCAGAAATTCAGATTGTAGATAATCGGCGTATTCATCGAGGATTATTTTCTTTAACCAGGATCTGTACATACATGACGTACCTAGAACTTAATAGCAAAAGTATTTATATTTATTATACGTTGCTTTACGTGTGAGTCGTCACTAGACTGCCGATATTTATGCGTTTGTAATATATGAACTTCTTGATGCACTCATGAAGCTGTTTTTAACAGTGTTTTGTTAGCTTCAGCCGTAACCGATTGTGTTTTACATCTTTTTTCGAAGTTCCGCTGTCTAGTGATTGCTCATTCAATCTATCGATATTTGTTTAATAATGATGGGAAACATAAAATAAGTTAGTACTTCTTGTAAAGTGTCTTAGACCCGAATAAATGTATAAAGATAAAAAAGCCGTATGTTGTTCACGACTCAATTGAATACTTGCTCGATCTTTATCGGAGATAAGAAAGGTTTCATTTGTCGTAGGATTTTCGAACTCGCGTCTCCCTATATAATTTTCATGAACATTTTATCTAGCGCGAGTAAATGGCACAGAAATACATTAACCCTTTGCACTCGAAGCCATTTCAACTGTAAATCTAAACTTACTTTTCTGGATTATAGTATTCCCACTATATATAGCAAAATGCATTTTATTTATATGAAATTGACTCTTGAAACTTAACTTAATTAACAGTTTCGCTTCTAACAACTCTTTAAATTTAAATTTTGGTTAGCATAAACATTATTTTGGAACGTGTAGAATAATTTTAATGGTGTCCCAGAGTCGCCACTCGAGTGCAAACGGTTAAAACTTACAATATGTCTAACAGCAAACAGACTATTTGCATTCGCACGCTTCATTTCGCGTTCCCCACGCGCTTGATTATTATCATATCATTCTTTATCTTTTAATGAATGCATTATCTTGATAATCGTATCGAGACAATTAGTTGGCGGCAATTGAGTTATCCGAATGGATGTACAATCTTGTCGATATCTCCAACAAAATGTTCCTCTTCTATCATGTCAGTGTACGTTCTCAATATTTCCGTTATTAGACAAGCATTTCAGTAGTTTTTATATATACAAATTTTGTAATAATTTAAACGCATCTTCGTTCCATGATTCTCGTTAGCTATCGGTAACATTTCTAATAACAAAGCGAACGTTAACTCAATTTTCTCTGGAATAACTTAATAAAGAAGAATGCCATCAATTAGTAATGTGATTCAGTTGTAAATATTTCTTGCGATTTCTTGTTCAGTGTCCGAGATTCGGGACTATATTTCTCTTTCCAGGAGGAGGGATGCGTTATCATGTATAAGAGAATTAGTTTCCGACAAGCGACTATAAAAGGGAGTAACTTTAACAAAATATCCGCAGTTTGAATGCATATAAAGAAGAAAGGGACAATGAAGGCGTAATGCGTAGAACGTACATATTATAACAATATAATACGTGGTTAGCTAGAAACGCAACGACGTTTCTGTTGCACGCATACGGTTTAACATGGACAATATCGTCAGCTTTGAATGTATTTATAAATAAATCATTGTTATCCTTAGAAGCGCCTGTTGTAGTAATTCAACGCTGACTTGGTTCCCATTACCATCCTTCCATTCTAATGAAAAATAAACTATAGTGCAACTTCTAATTTTAGCATCAAATACAGGGTGTTCCAAAGGTTACTCGCAATCGGCAAATGATAGATTCCAGAGGTCATTTGAAGTAATTTTTTCCTTTACAAAAAGTTTCTCCGAGGCGTCGTTTACGAGTTATTAACGAAGAACACTGACCAATGAGAGACGAGCGCGGCTGGCGCGAAGCGGCCGAGCCGACGAAGCCCGGTTCCGCTGATTGACTTGATCGTTTAGCTGCAGGCGAGCTCGCCTCTCATTGGTCAGTGTTTTTCGTTAATATCTCCTAAGCAAATCCGCGGATTGCATTTTCGCTAAGGAAAAAGTTACTTGAAGTGACCTCAGGTATCCCCCCCTCTCCATTTCCAGATTGAAAGACTTTTTGTGATACCCTGTATATGTTCTATTACTTGATGCTTTTGGTAAACAACACATAAATGCTACTCATATCGCTTGAGTTAATTCCAGCAAAATCTTATTCAATGGTCCAATAAATGTATTTCTTTTCATAGTAGTTTTGATAAAGTCAGAGTAGCGTCGATTCTTCCACTGTTTTCACTGTTTCATAAATGCATAAAATTCGCAGTCCAGTCATAAATTGCACTACGCTGATCGCAAATATCTTCGCTATCCACCCAAACGAAACTCTTTGCCGGTCTCAGTGACGCAATTCGGTAATACGATTGCGTTCGTTGACTGTGACACCTGAACGTTATGTTTGTGCGACGACACTTATTTCATTTATTTAACAACGTTGTAATATTTGCATCGTCTTCCTGGCGCGCATAAGAGAATGTCACAGTTCGTCTACATTTCGGCACTTCGTTATCGCGTTCAATGATTTCGCGAGACCGCTCCGTTCGTCGTCAAAAGGTATTAAGCCGACAATATGGTCGATAACTTATGTCGAGATATCCGATAACCAGATGATGTATGAATGGAACTTTATTCTTCTCCAACTTATCAATACCTTAGTAAAAAGGAACAAACGAGCAATCTATATAACAATCACATTTTGTGATTGGCTGTGGAGGAAAATCAGCGTAAATAAAAAAAGGAAAATTATGTTATAATTGAACATTGTATAATATAATGTTTCACATATAGTTGAAGAAGACGATGGAAATGTTAATGACAAGATATCAATGCTGTCCACAAAATTATCTCTTCGTAATTGCGAAATTATACGATATTACAAAGAACAATTACTTCAAATGATTCTCACTGTGTCTTCGCATCACGCCAATGTAGAGCATTCTGTGTTCAATTGTGCAGCGACAGCGACGAAGATTAGCCATTTGATAAATTCAATACGTTGACGCAACTCAATTGCAATGCTACTACATTTTGTAACAAATCGTGCTCTGCAGTTATTACATGCTTAAATAAATCGAATAGGAAAATTAATTTTTATTGAAAAGTACCAAAGAATGTTGCTGTAGAATATTTAAATATTGAAGAATATTTAAAATTGAGTATGTGTATATTTATTTATTGACGAGATGCTAAATGCTAAATCAAATAGGAAAATTCATTTTTGTTGAAAAGTACCAAAGAATGTTGCTGTAGAATATTTAAATATTGAAGAATATTTAAAATTTAGTATGTGTATATTTATTTATTGACGAGATGCTAATTGCTAAATCAAATAGGAAAATTAATTTTTGTTGAAAAGTACTAAAGAATGTTGCTATAAAATATTTAAATATTGAAGAATATTTAAAATCGAGTATGCGTATATTTATTTATTGACGAGGTGCTAATTGCGAGAAGTATTTTTATGTACAGTTCGTCCCGATGAGTTTCACAAACGCGTTTGTTTCGCGAGAACTGGAGGACGAATGAAACTCTGTGTATAAACACTTTCTATGCATCGTTAATACGTAAAACAAAGATTCCTGGTGACGAATTAATTATTGCGGAATTGCGCATCAGTAATTCGGTCCAATTGACCAAGACTTTGCACACGGCTCGTCTACATTGCATCCAATTGAGAACGAGCCCGTTTCATAGTGTGGCCGGTGTGCTCTCTGCAGTTCTTGTTCAATGATTAACGGTAGAAGAACCACGACAGTCAAGCCAGTCTTTTGGCATAAAATTACATCTGGGCGTAAGATGTAATTGACGTTCACAATTTTCAAGTATGTATAGATTTCAAAAATTTTTAAATATCTGTATTACGTTTTTGAAATTAATAACATTGAGAGTAATAATATTACGAAAACAACATAAATTGTATAATCACTGGAGCGCTTTTAATAATATGGCGCAAGGCTCGGAATTAACGGCACGCAACATGGCGGTCACGAGGGCTACGCCTCCTGACTCGCGTCGTGCGTCTCGCGATGAAGCATTTAGCTACGCACGACGACGCATGCGCATGGCATCTGCCGAATTATCCTTCGATAACAATTCATCTTCTTCCAAATTTAATTCATAGTTTCTATACTTCTATACTACAGACACGCTGAAAGAAGATCGTTATATTTTTGTCCAAAGATTTTCGGTGACTGGAAAATAAAACATGTCTCTTGAATTCTTACGTCGTAGTTTTATATTTCGATTTTTGTCATTTTTATTATAATATATTTATATTTATTATTATTATTAATATATTTATATTTTATTATTATATTTATATTGTTTTGCATACATAAGAACGAAAACTAAAGATTACGTTTTACAATAAAAAAGCTAATTACATCTATAGTACAAATGACATAGAGCTCGCGGTTGCACAGTATATAAAAGTATAATTAAAGAACAAACCTACCTGGCGGACAGGTTGACATAAATGGTGATGCGGAATCCAACCGGTGTCCTTGTATCAATAGTGAAACTCTCTTTCGAAGGACGTAACAGGCAACGAATCAACAAGTGACCGCGAGCAAACATACAGCTGACTAACACGATCTATACTAATTTTGGTACCCGACAAAACCCACGTAGGTACATCGTTAGTGTCACCATAGTCGGTTCATTGCAAACACGTGGCAAGGGTTTACTTTGCGTATTTGATCCCGGACTTTTACCGTTTCCACGGCGGCGACGCATTGCCAGCGAGAATCCAATTTATCTTGACACAAAATGACAAACAGTCGTAGATCATAGCAGTTGCGATAATTTGAGATAATCAACTATTACAGAGATTAGTGAGCTAACTGCGTGTTATAAAACGGAACGAGGCGCCGATCGAGCGCGAATCGATATCGGCGTATCGAGAAAAGCTTGTTTTCTTCGTTCGTTCGCTTTCCGCGAGCCGTTCAATTCGATCGGAGGCGGCTGTTGCTCAATCGTGCGGGTCATCTTTGGAGAAAGGGTGCCGCGCGACCGGTATAATTTAATAACCCTAGTTAAGTGATTCAGTCTTGACGGCGCGTCAGTGGTGCGTGGACACGTCGGTGCGTTCCTTTGGCCGCGCGTTGCACTCGACGGACCGAACACAGGTGAATGACGTTCGCTTGGCAAATCTCCGATTTCTATATCAATATTTGTTCCTACGACACTGGAGGATGATACATTGACGCGAAGGAACTTTATCCTCTCGCGAAGTAAAGCAGGTCCTGTATTCGATAGTGAAAGTGGGGCGAAATTAGAATAATGTTTCGTGAAAATCAAAAATCGTGTCGGTAATTATGCATTGAAATTATTACTTATGCATAAATATTACATTTCACCGATTTGACTTTGCAATATGTCAGAATGAAGGATATAAACAACTTTTCCAAATACGATGGAGATAATATCGTCCTCTCTTTCCTTTTAATTAAACCACGCAAGGTGGCTAATCATTTAGTGCTTTACAAAATTGACAGTAACAATTTCTTAAATGGCAGAGTGTATTGACACTTTGTTACCGTGATAAGTCTCGTCGACTAACTAAATAACATTTGCTAACTACCTAAATAAACCACGTTTTGTATCATGCATAGTTACTGTAGTTACATAGATACCGTTTACAATGAGTCAGAAATGCATTACGTACTTAGTGTGTCCTAATTAGTTATTATCTTGCATACTTAATAACATTGTCGTTTCTACACGGCGTGATGCATATAGAAAATATTATTATATAACATTATTATAGAAATATTATATAAATATGCGTTGAATTAGGTATAAAGTAATAAATAAATAATTATATGACAAAATGTCCAAAATCATCTGCAAGCTCAGTGGCAAATTATTTGTTTCATTCGAAACTTATTACTTACATTACTTACACTTTTTATAAAGACAGTGATTTTTGGTAATTATTGTTACGTAAACGATGGGTTTTTATACAAAAAATATTTTCGTATTTAAAATGATTTATTTCAGAGTACCCGGTCATTGTTTCATTTCAATATATTTATTAACTACAAAGTGAAGGTTGACTTTCGCGCATCCTGTAAAAACGCTGTACAAGATATAAATAAAAATTCGATAAAACTTGAACGATATACTATAAGCTATCTAGTCCTCGGACAAAGAACGTTTCGAAATATTAATCTGAAAAAAAAACAGTGGATGCTTAAAAGCAGAAAAATCTTTTATTCAAGGACTGGATAATATAATATATTACACAAAGCTTATCGAATTTTTAATTTCAGATGAACCTGTATCCAGAAGAAACGGTCGCCGCCTTTCTGACAGAACATCCGGAATGTCAATCGCAACTTCGTAGTTGATAAATATTCTTAAACCAAAAATTTATTATACATTCTTTCGAATAAATCAGTTTATATACAAAAACATTTTTCATGTAAACTCCTACAGTTTTAAATTCCCAATTATCACTGTGTTTCCTAATGTTATAGTCTTTTAATATTTTGCTACTAAAATAATATCACACCTACAAATGTCGGAGCAAGCCTCTTCTAACAGAAACGATCAGATCGTTCTCCTTTTCACGCCATCGATTACTTAAGTACCGATGTATCAAAAAGCGTAATTACACTTTTTAATTCGATTTGCTTTAAATTTCCCGCCACGAACCCGAGCCTGTGTTCCCTTTATCACAAGACAGACCGAAGATTTCGTAATTCTTTAAGAAGTAGAGTAACAATGGAAGGAAAGTCGGCGAGGAAATCATTGCCTCAGTTGCTGGGTGTTTTAGATTTTAGGTGATATCTGCGTGCCCGTTTACGGTTCATGCGCACTGGATGGAGACGATGTTAAAACGTAATTCCGGTGGCGCTCATCGCGGTGTCGCGAACGCATCGCTGGAGTCGCAAGTGCACCGTGGGACCGGCCTGCTCTGCTTCACTTGCAGCATCTGCTTCATTTTAAGCCTGATTTGCACATGCCTGGCAACGCTATTAGTCCTGCTTGATCAGAAAGTCGAAGCCGCCAGCTATCAAAACCGTGAGTAACTCGGCATAACCTATACAACTGTCATCGACCGCTTCTGCCCGCATTTGTTATGATTGAATCGTACTGATTGATGGATCCGCGAGGACATGAGCTGGGCAAATTGCATTGTTCGTGTTCGTTGGTAACACGATGATCATCGTTACCAGCATGAACCAACGGCTCGAAATTTGAAACCTCGATCGATATCGTGTCTAAAATATTGTTCGATTTGAAGTACGTTTGAATCGAAATTTAGTTTGTGTTATTAAAGACACAGGCTGAACTTATCATTGCCCCTCCCTAGTTTCTACATGCTGAATAGGGAATGTAAATTACCAATTTTAGCGGAAACACCCTAGTTTCCGAAATTTTCACGAGACACTGCTGCTGTTGCTACTGCAATGAATCTTGCGTATAACAATATGTCTGAGATGGCGCGCCGCGGCCTATATATATATCATTATGGAGCCCCCACTTTTATACTATCCGGCGCAGCGGTCAGTAAACAAGCTGTCCAGCAAGCGTTCCTACTTTTTCAAATTAAAATTTCCATTCCCCTTTATTGGGACGTTGAATGAAGGAGGCAGGAGAAGGGAGTTTGACAACAGAACATAAATATTCTTATACAAATATTGCTCTTCAAATATCATTTATAAGCAGTTCTAAAGCTATATTCATGCTTACGTACAATTTTGTACGCAAATCACAGAATACTGAAATTTTCATATTTGCGGGATTGCGGATTATTATGAGAATTTATATTTGGTCGCAGATGATTAACACGCCTTCACCCATTGAGAATGAAACGTTGATTATCTTTATCATTGCAATAAAGACTGGTGGAGATTATGATTATTATATTAAAAACATTTACAATTACACAAAATGTCGAATGTTGATCTAAACCAACGCGAAAAGATATCACACTTTAACAAATCGTGAAAATTACGTTCATTTATAGCTTTACTGACAAGAAAAAATAAATTAAGTTCTTTTCAATTCACAAAGTTCTTATCTGATTGTGTTTCAGTTGCGCGTTGCGCCCACCACAAATGCACATAATCCGCAGTCTACATTTTAAGAGCAGCCCGCTAAAATGCTTAAACACAAAATTATCGTTCGCTTCTCCCACGAACTCGCACCGGTATCATCACCTTATCACGATCGCGACGCCGCTATCGAAATTCCGTTCGGCAAATACGAGCAAACAACTAATTGTGCGCAAAGTCTACCCATCAACTGTTTCGTTCTCAGCTCAAGCCGTCATGAACAAGCAATTGATAGAAGAGCTGTCCTTCCGATTGCCGAGTGAAGTGAAGCCATGTCTCTACGACATTTACTTGTACCCGGACCTGGAGAAGGGTACCTTCCAAGGTAAAGTGATGATTCTGATCGACGTCTTCGACACCAGGAGTTACATAGCTGTTCATCAGAAGGACCTCAATATCACGTCCACCCAACTGAAGACCTACGACCGGGAGGAGAACTATGAGATCGAGATCGAGGAGACCATACCCATACCGAAGAACGAAATGTTCGTGGTGTCGACGAAAAACAAGTTGCACTCGGGACTTTATAACTTGAGCTTCGAATTCAATGGCGCCCTGCAACCGGATAAAATCGTTGGATTTTACTCGAGCAAATACAAGACCTCGCAAAATCAAACCAGGTGAATTTCGTGTTCGCAACGCAGGTTTCCTGACTTCTCGTTTGCGATCGATTCGAGTTGACTATACGGGATATGAGGCACTTAAAAGTAGATTTATTAGTTAGATAGCCAGTAGGCATGAATGCATCTCTTTCTCTTTCTTTTCCGACTGTCCGTATTAATTCCGTGTATTCCCTTACTATATTCTTCCAATCGCTGTAATCATATAGGTGAGAACTCACGTGGTTCTCTGTACCGATTATTAGAACTGTTGTCGCTACCTTGGTTTTCGTTGAACTGGCTGGCTTGCAATCTATACCTGTGAACGCGGATGGATTGAGGATCACCACGCTAATTCCTTTGAAGAAATGCGTTATATTTATAAATTATCCGCGATACCGAAACAGGAAAGTTATGTTAAACATATCAAAAATCGTTTCCACGAGCAATTAGGAAGTTTTCAGAATGCTTGGCATTGTCGACGTAATTTCAGGTCGATGGAAAGAAAAAGAAAATTGAAAATTTTGTTCGGAACGTAACATGAGAACGTAACTTCGTTCGTTGTATTTGTAGGCTTATCGCTACCTCCAAATTCGAGCCCACTTACGCCAGAAGAGCGTTCCCGTGTTTCGATGAACCAGCGTTCAAAGCTGAGTTTGCAATTCAACTTGTTCATCCTAGTGGCGACTGCTACAATGCCTTGTCTAATATGAACGTTGAGGTAAATTTTAATCCTTTGATAAATTATGTGAAGAATTCTTTTAAATAATCGTAGTATATGCATATGCAAATATTGTTATTCTTTTGTTAAATATTGTTCACATTAGAATGTAATGTACACTATCTTTACCACTTTTACGTAGATATTTCATCGTTTGTATTAGAGTAGTCAAAGTGTCTAAATGAATTCTCTTATTCCATATGATTTACAGAAAGTGCAAGTAAATCAACCATCGCTTGGTTTAACAACAGTCACCTTTGCGACGAGCTCCCGAATGTCTACGTATTTATCCTGCTTCATAGTCAGTGACTTCGTTGCCGTTACCAGCGAGGCAAAGAATCACGACAACCGCTCGTTTCCGATCAGCGTGTACACCACAAGTGCTCAAAAAGAGAAGGGTGCTTTTGCTCTTGACATAGCTGTAAAAGTCATCCAATATTACATTAACCTGTTCGACATCGGTTATCCCTTGCCAAAGCTCGGTAAGCTAACAAACGATATTACAACTTAATTGTCAATTTTAGATCCGTATCATTTCAACGATTTAGACGATCAAAATTATTTCTATTATCCGTTTGATTGAAAACATAGTTTTATAAGGATTTATGATAAAAATTGCACGATTCACGGATAATTTATTCCGGTAAAAATTCATTTCTTATTAGGATAAATTCTACAAAACCATAGCCTGGTCAACTAGATCGACGAACAGCTACTGTGTGTCGGTTAAATGATACGGATTCGCTAATTTTTCGTTTTTAAGTTTAAGTCTTTTCTTCGTAGATCTAGCCGCTATTCCTGACTTTGTATCCGGTGCAATGGAAAACTGGGGACTCGTCACTTTCAGAGAAAGTAGATTGTTGTATGACAAAAAGACGAGTTCTACAGCAAACAAGTATGATATTGTCAGCGTGATCAGTCATGAGTTGGCGCATATGTGGTTTGGAAACTTAGGTAAGCAGAATTTATTATCCTAACATTTTAGTAATGAACAACTGACTTTAAGATAGCAATATTGATTATCTCAGAGAATATTTACGTTCGTGATCCGTTTGTATTTCAATAAACGAATAAGTTACTCTTTCCATTTAAAAAATATATACTTACCTGTAACGAATGCTAGTGCTTTGAGAAGATAGGTAAAGGAAAACCGTTTTCCTTTTTAAACTGTTTTAATTTTGCTTTAAACTTTTGTCATATTTTTTTTAATTCAGGCTTCCGTTTTAATCTTTTCTGACATTAACGATTCATAGCAACTGTGTGACATTTTACAGTCACTATGGCCTGGTGGAACGACCTATGGTTAAATGAGGGTTTCGCCACTTTCATGCAGTACAAAAGCGCTAATGCAGTACTTCCGGACTGGGGATGGGTTAGTACTTTGATTAATAACTTTCTAATATGTCCTTGCAGTTTCTCCAACTAACTCTTAGAAATTACGAAACTGATATTTATATTTACTTTCGATTATTTACAAAAGTAATGCGTATGACATCTTATTTCGTTTATTATTTATTTTTTACGGATGGTGCCCGACACTATGCAGGTCACGGTAGGGGGATCATTCTGATCAAACATATAAATGTTTCTTATTATTTATTTTCTTTTACGAAGTATAGTAAAAATTATATATGATACAATTTTTTATATCAAATTGTTTACGTAGAATTGTTTGATAAATATAGGATATTTATAATATAAGATACAAAATGAATAATAACACGATTAATATGTTACATCTAAAGTGAGGGATCGAATCCGAGAGTCCGTTATTCGTTATTAATAAATTTATTTTTCACGATGTGCTTTCAGATGGATAGATTTCCAATGGAACAGATGCATACCGTCTTTGTGACTGACGCAAAATTGAGTTCACACCCGATAGTTCAGATTGTCAGTAATCCTGATGAAATCACCGCCATTTTTGATGATATATCCTATCAAAAGGTACGCAATTTTTATATTACTCGACTATCTAGTAACAACATGAAACGAAACTGTTTAATACTACCAAGATCTACATGTCTGCATGTACATTTCTAAGTCCTGCACTTTTCTTGAAACACTCTATGTGAAAAGCTATAAAAAAGGATACGATTTATTGAATGATTTAATACTATTGCATCGTAACATTTTCATTCTAATTTTTAGGGATCGTCGATAATTCGAATGATGGAAGATTTCATCACCCCCACCGCCTTTTACAGAGGTATTCACACTTACTTGAACAAGTTCCAATATGATAATGCAGAAACGGCGGACCTTCTGACAATCCTCGCAGATGTAACTTGGCCGAATTATTTAAACGTGAAAGCAATCATGGATACATGGACCAAACAGATGGGCTACCCAGTGGTGAACGTAAAGAAATCCGAGAACAAATATATCCTTACACAGAAACGATTCCTCGCTGATCCTGATGTTCAATATAATGTATCGGATTCCGAGTATGGTTACACGTGGACTATCCCTATCACATTTATCACCAACAAAACGTCTGAACCAACTTGCATATGGTTTGACAAGTCTGATAGTAATGCAGTAATCGAATTAAGTGAGCCAATTGATTGGATTAAATTGAACGCGAACCAGGTCGGATATTACCGCGTTAATTACGAACCAACTGAATGGCAAACTCTGAACAACCTTCTCCGATATTACCACACGAGATTGTCAGTGTCAGATAGGGCCAATCTCCTGGATGATGCATTCAGTTTAGCAGCTGCTCAGGAAATTGATTACAGCGTCCCAATGAACATGACAGCGTATCTTGTTAAGGAACACCATGCCGTTCCGTGGAAGGTGGCCGCGTCTGAATTGGCAGCTATTGATACCCTATTGTCCTTGACCGATCTCTCAACGAAGTTCAAGAAGTACGTAAGGACCTTGGTCGACAGTGTTTACCACGAAGTAGCCTGGACCGTTGAAAGCATCGAGGATCATGTTACTTTGAGACTTCGGTCGTCAATTCTTGAACTAGCTTGCTCCGTAGGGCATGAAGAGTGTCTTGAAGAAGGTAGCAACATATTTAGAAGTTGGATAGAAGATCCAAAAGACGTTCGTCCTCATCCTGATATCCGTGCGCTAGTTTATTATTACGGAATGCACCATATTGGCGATGAAGCTTCATGGAATATCATGTTCCAACGATTTCTCGCTGAGACCGACTCCATGGAGAAACTAAAGTTGATGCATGGATTGGCTGGAATACGTTCCGATTGGATATTAAATAAGTTTATCACGACAGCCAGCGACGAAAATTACGTTCGCTCCCAGGATTTCTTCGGCTGTTTAACCGCTATTTCCAACAACCCAGTAGGAACTCCACTTGTTTGGAACTGGGTTCGATCTAACTGGGACCTTCTTGTAAACAGATACACCTTAAATGATAGGTACCTCGGTGCTTTGATCCCGAGTATCACCAAGACATTCGCCACGAAGACGAAATTAAACGAGATCGAAGATTTCTTCGCGAAATACCCAGAAGCAGGCGCAGGTGCGAGAAACCGCGCGAAGGCTCTTGAAACTGTATCGAATAACATTAAGTGGCTAGCCAAGAACACTGACAGCCTGCGAACTTGGCTAAATGCTAATGTAAAAACTGATTAAATGACACATGTATGCAAACAGTCGTCGATGATCTCGTCGAGTGAAGGACATTCCTCTGAGAGCACTCAAGGAATTGGCGAACAGACCCTGTATATAAAAACAGTCACACTTAGTGATTCTGAATTATTGCCAAAGAATTGGCTATTGTTACTCTATTGATATCTGGTTCGATCACAAAGATGAAATTCTTTCGCTTTTGGAAGCTTTAATCAAGAACACTATAAAATTGAAATTGAAAATATACGAACAGGAAATGTTGGAGAGTTGGTGCATTTAATGGCGAGTGTAAAACTCTGAGGGTGTAAGTGTTAAAAGGATTTTCAAGATCGAAATTCGCAAGAGAAGTTGAGATGTTATTGAAATTTGTAAGGAGAAATGTTTAGACAGAACTTATTTTCAGGTGCTCATTGTTTCATTTGTTATCGATAGGAAAACTAATCACCGAACGCATATAACTTGTGAATATTACCTTGTCTGCTCTGTCTAAAGAACATAAATGGATTTTCTATAAAACTTTTGTGTTTAATTGTGAAATCCCGTAATTCCTTAGGCACATAAAATGTTAAACATATCCAATGGAACTGTAGATAAACGTAAAAGTAATTTCTATGCTTAGTTGATTTGATCCTTTTAATTATAAAATTAAGTCAGTGCACGAATGCGCGTATAGCTATGCAGATATAAGATTTACATATACAGATATCGTAACTGTCACGGTTTATTCATGAATTTAGACTTATTAGTAAAAATTGAGCATTTTGTATATAGTTCATTCCTACCGCATATTATAGATATTTTAGCACAAAATAAAGCTAAGAGCCCTATAGGCCAGGCCACGTATAGCCGTATATACGTAGCTGACTCGACACAAAGCAGCAATGAAATTGGACCTCACTAGAACGGAACCGGCACATAACTAACGATCGCACTCGCGAATGATCGTAAACAAATACGCCACGTCACGTCACGGGAGGTCACACGGCAGTGATCCTTCGCCTTGGTAACCGAACGAAAAATACTAATTTTAAATTAACTTCAATTTTAATAAATTATCTATTTATAAATAATTTTTCAATATACCAAAGTAGGCAAACATTGACGAACGTCAATATAGACGTACATAAGTTTACATTAATTTGAATTATTCGGCAATAGTATATTTAACGAAGAATATTTAAAATACTTTTCGTTGTTCAATGCATTGATTCAATTTAATTAATACGTATTAAATTAATGTGAAATTCCGACCAATTAAATTAATAAATAATAATACATCAAATATAAGCGTATTGGGAATGTTTTAGTATGTAAAGAAATTATTAAAATTTTCTGGTCTTTTTAGATGTATTCGAAAATATAAGTAAAAAAAAGAACAAAAGAAAACAAAACAATGTTTCCGCCCGGGATCGAACCGGGGACCTTCCGCGTGTTAGGCGGATGTGATAACCACTACACCACGGAAACCGATACTACTAAGTTCTTTAGAATTTACAATTACACTACAAACACGAAAAATTGCAACTATATTACAACCTTTTATGACTTTTCATAACTTGTGCAATCATATTATAACTTTTCTTTTTCATATATATATTTTATATATAAAAATTATTTCTGTAAGCCCAGATCCTTGCATTTTGTCGATTCAGGATTCTACTATTCGAAAAACTGCTTTCGCCTGTGAATAGAGCATTCTGCGGGAATTTTGGTTTATCATTTGGACATAAATGTTGTCGCATGGCACGATCATTTGGCCTGAGAGTTTGAACGCGATGAACTCGGTAAGGTCGTAAGACATAAGTCTCCTTCGCGAATTATTCGACCCACTGTCATTTGATTTATTCCTACTTGATGAGCAATATGTACCACGTAGACTCATTAACGGATAATCACGAGAAAGAGCGATAACTTGCTCTTCGAATTCGATTTTTTATAGTCTCCGAATGGGTGATAAACGTGTCAAACAACCATTGCTACCTCTCATTCTTTTCTCAGCTACTCGAATGCGAGGCAAACAATGCATAATTGTATACATATATATTTTGCCTACAGTTTCTTTAATTGGTTCAGAAATCAATTTTATTATAAAAATAAACGATGCGTGTTTCGCAAATTTTTATTTCTGAGAGTACTCGTATTGAGAATTTATCGCTCGAAGTTCTTCAAATCTGTTGAATAGTGAGTCTGTAGCGAGACAAACGTCATTGTTTGGCGAGGTATATTTGCAACGAATTCCTTCAAACACGATCCTTCAACTTCTAAACATGGTTGAACTTTGATTTCCGCGTTTATATGTAGATTATTTTGTTATGCCGAAAATTCGAAAGAAATATGTGTTACTTCAAATATTAACATAATATGTACAGTAATTATGTCTCATATACAACTAGTACTTCAGTCTCATTCTATACAGATAATTCCATATCATTACAATTGCTTTGTATAGTAATCGACAGGTGATCAAGTCTCAATTGAAGTAATTCGTTAATTGTCAACATATATATGTATTCCGCTTATTATTTTAATATACCGCTAAAAAGTAATCCGTTTTATTGTACTTGACAAAAACATTATGAAAACATTATAAACGTGCCTAGGCAATATTAAAATGCCAATTCATATTTGTTAAATTTTACTGTACTTTATTGTTATAAAAAACAGCCACATAAATATTCAAGAACTGGTTTAGGTCTGACTTTCATAAATCAAGAACAAGTCATGTACAAGTTATGCTATACTACGACTCTAAACACGTGTTTCTAGATAAAAAAAATGTCATTTATTGCATACGGTTTCCTAAATATTTAAATAAATATGAAGAAATATGACTAATATGTTTCACGTTTTTCTGAAAGCTAATTATTTATTTAATAAATTAATTTATTTAATAATTCGTTCGATATATTTTTAATATATTATTAAAAACTACAAATATTTATTTCAAATCAAAGTATTTTAATTTGCTTATTACATATTCCAGAAAGTCACACATTATACATATACAAAATTAACTGCGTTTTTCAGTCGGTATTCAACATATGCACATCAAAGCAGTATAATCGCATAAAAAGTTTAAGGAATTTCAATAGAAACTTTTGGGTGAAAAGAAATTTTAAAAGGAAAGAAAAGGCTTTATTTCGTAAAGATTGATGAAAGATTTAATAATCCTTGACAAAAAAAAGTATAAAAATACTTTGAAATTAATTTTCCGAAAAGACTTTTGCATAATGGCAACCTCCTTGTAACGTCAAGGGAATATTATCAATTTGCTAAAAATAAAATACTAATTCTTAATGAAAAATTAAATATGTCAGAATTTTTGCAATGGTATGGTAATAAAGCGAAACTTTGTACGTTTTTCTTATCTGGAAACCAGCTCCATTCTAACACGGTATAATTTCTACATTTTTTTTTTGTTTTATGCTTCAAAACGCAAAAATTAAAAGTCAGATATGCATATATATCTGTGTATGCATATGTAACTGTCATTCGATTTTTACGTAAGAAATACAAATATGAATGCTATAGAAATAGACGTTATGAAAATTTGAAATTATTACATTACAATTACAGATTCAAAGGAAAAGCTAGTATTGTATACTGGATGTTAAAAAACATTGTTGATGAAAAGAAAAATTCAATACTTTCGAAACGATTAGTTGTTGAAATAATACTACGATAAAATAATTTCAAATACATACAGTGGTGAACAAAGAATTCGCACATTTTTTGAAAAGCAATAAACTTTTTTAAAACTACAGTAAAAAATGAGAGTTTTTATTTTTTTTGTCATTACAAGTACTAGCAAAATTTAATAAAAAAAACATTTTCGTCATTGTCTAGTATACTAATCCCTCTATCAACGAAAAAGATCAAGTTATTTGGCGCACTTTTAAAAAAATTATTGCGTTTCAAAAGCTGTGCGAATACCTTTATTACCCACTATAGATATTTAAAAACCTAGCATTTTATAAGGATGTAACTTTTCACGAAAAAAGCTACATTTTCAAATTTCTTTATTTACATACCTAAAACAATAGAAGACTGTAATATATGACATTGTATTTCTGTTTACTTATGCCATGTCCTCATGTAAACACTACCGTCACAGGGGTCTATCCATCAAATGTTACTTTATCAGAAATTCATTTGGCTGTCGTTGTCTTGTTTCTACAACGTGTGACTGTGCGTCGATAATACATTTTCCCGTACTGCAGGAATAATTTTCGTCTAAAAATGACGAGATAGTATGCATTTAACTAATCGAAACATCAATTTATGATTAAAAATAGTGTTGTTTCGCTGTTAACGCCGACAGATGACTCCCTTGGCTACTTCGCCGTACAGCTCTTTCAGCAGCAAAAATTTCTACTTATTTCTGTATTTCCAATAAGAAAAAGGGAAGTCATATAATCACAGATCTACCAACGGGAAAAGTTCAAGATGCATGGTATTTGAAGAATGCGATATGCATCTATCAATTTGCACGTACATATCTACATCCATACATCATACATATCTACATCCATACATCATACATACGTAACACATACAATACGCAGTACGTAAGGGGGAGAACGGTTGCTTGTCACGTGATAACCGTCTCGACTCTTATTGGCCATCGCGGAAAATAGAAAGAGAACAAGAGAAAGACTGTGCAGTCGCAGAATACGTATAAGCGCTAGCGCTAAGAAGAATACGGAACAATCGTTTGAGGATAGAGTTTTGTTCAAGCACTGTTTAACAATTTGTTGATATCCGTTGAAATATTATCTTACCGGACGTTCTACTAATAACTGGCACGTCATTGTGGCTACCTCAGCAACAAAGAGACGTTTCTGAGATCGCTTCAGAAACGAAGCAACGAAAATGAAGACATTAATCACGCTTTGCGCGTTTCTGACTGGTGAGTATTCAACATTCAAATTAATCTTCCTTTGTCTGCGACGTAGTTCTTTGTACAATTTTCTGCAATTTATTGCTGGCGTGTTGTTTTATTTTCGTACATCTGGATGACGTCTTATGCGTCACATTTACTGACATCTTATCAATCACACGCAGTATATTAGTGTTATTGTACCTTGAAACCATAACATTGTGTGATTATTTCTCTCAAATGTAAGATTGTGCACTGTTCGCTAACTTATTAATACTGTAATATTCTTTCCTGCTACATAGCTAATAATACGTTATTATAACTCAGAAAGGATGGGGCTACTTAGTCAGATTTAAGATGAGTCAGTGCTGAATGATTACTACAGAAAAGCTTATGATCAACACAAGCATTGCTAATACTACTCATAGCATAATTTGACATTAGTTAGAATCACATGTGTATATTCTTTCCAGAAAAGATTTATTGTTTAGATTATCTTTATACTTGAAATTTGTATGTACCTATAATATTACGGAAATAATTGTTTTTACTACCTTGAAAACTAAATTGAAAATTTATTTTACATTTTGCAGTAATGTTCCTTTAAAATTGATGAAACAATGCTGGAACCTACTAAAGATAAATAATGTAAAAACATAATAATTCTGGTAACCTTTTACCTGAGTGATTTTGCTATTGTAAACATTTTGATGAATGAAATAATTATTCATTGAATAGAAAAAAGATGAAACTTTTTGAAAGGTGATAGTAAATATAAATAATAGATAAACTTGTTATCTCACAGTTAAATAACTATTACAAAATAATTAAATATGACATTTTACAAGTTTATAGATGTGTTTAAAGATAATGCTGACAATTTCTTTTTATGTGTACATCATTTGCAATAATGTGAATTATCTATCCGTGTCTCATCACTAAGTATTAAGAGTTTGGTCATTAAAAAGATATAAAATCCATAAATATCTAAGTAACATATCAGTCTTGATGACCTCTATTTAAATAAATCAACTTCAATGTCAGAACTGTAATCATTCTGATGTCCAAGAATTTTTTTATTGCGACACCTTTATCACTCTATTAATTTAAATTTAGGAGGTTCTACTGTATAAACTAATGTATTAACGTTAACATTGATTCATGATTTATATCAAATTATTTTTACATAAAATAAAAACATATAAATTATATTACTGGATATGAATATATGAATTATCATATTTTATACTTTTTCAGTGTGTACAGCCAGAATAATAATCGATGCAGGAGAACCAACTAGTAGTCATCTTCTAGGTAGAGATGGAGCTACATGGGGTCCTTCACACTGGTGTGCAAATATTAAGTAAGTGTAATAACATGTTAGATGATAATAAATCATAATAAATAATTCTCATACTAAATGAATATACATTATTTTATATATGAGATGTAATGGTTATTATTATATTTTGTTCCATATTAATACAGAAATGCAGCAGAATTTAATGCAGTTGGTTATTGCATAAAAACGTTATGGAATAAAATGGAAGTACCAGAAGATGATGATGATGTCTGTGACGTTTGTAAGAATATGGTTCAAATGGCTCGTGATCAGCTAGAAAGCAATCAAACTCAGGAAGATTTAAAATCTGTGTTTGAAGGAAGCTGCAAACTGATTCGTGTTAAGCCAATTGTGAAGGAGTGCATAAAAATTGTTGATGACTATATTCCTGAATTAATTGAAACATTGGCATCACAAATGAATCCATCTGTTGTATGTTCAGTATCTGGTCTTTGTAATTCCGCTCATTTTGATAAATTATTAGAAGAATACGGTTCACCAACAGGCAAGGTAAATCAAAATTAATATTATCTAATTAGTAAAATGCTTCAATGTTATTGTTTAAGAATTAAAAGATAACAACCACTTTACATACAAGCTATGATATTGTTTATATTGTATCTGTTACAATTTAGATCGCAGATGTAAGATCTCATTCTCTAGAAAAAGACGAAGTTGAACCCGATAACTGCACCAAATGTCTCACAGTTGCAGCACACATGGAATATAAATTAAACAATTCTCCACGTAATCAAGTGTTACAAAAAATTCTTAATCAGTGTGCAGAGCTCAGTAGTTTTACAGATGCTTGTTCTGCAACCATTTTAACTTATTTTGATACCATATATACTCATTTACGAGAAAATTTCAATTCCCAAAATATCTGTCATTTATCTGGACAATGTACTGCACAGTTTCATAAACACGAAGACTCTGATGGAGTAAGTTTTAGCAAAACGCATGACGTTATGATACAGAAACTTTTAAACAATTTAATTGTATGTAATAAATTTTAGGGTCCAAAAGTTGAAATTAGGCCTCTCTCGAGTGTTGGTATGATTGATCTAAGTGATGACTTACCATGCAAATTATGTGAACAACTTGTAGAACATTTACGAGATCTTTTAGTGGCTAATACTACAGAATCAGAATTCCGCCAAGTATTAGAAGGATTATGTCAACAAACAAAATCGTTTGCAAAAGAAGTAAGTATTCTTATATTTACTATTTCTATGTATTTATTTATGAAATTGTTTATTAATAATATATCTTGTACTATAGTGTACTTCCATTGTTGATGAATATTACCCAGAAATTTATGAATATCTCACAAAACGTCTTAACAGCAATGGTATATGTAAAATTTCTGGATTATGTCCTGCTCCAGGAAAAGCAGTACAGGTAAATAATTCTTTATGAAAATAACAAAAATATTAAGAAGTATGTTCAAAATGGCATTCATTTAAAATTTAATACCGTGTAGAATCAACCAATTTGGCCTCTGTTACCTCAGAATGTGGAACAAATAGGATTACGCATTTTCCAAAATTCGAATAAAGATGTGAAACCTAAAAAGGAAGAGAAATCTAAACCATTAAGCGAATTAGAAATTGAAGGAATGCAATTGGATATTGATAGGATGTTTCCGTTTCCTTTGTCAGAGGGTCCAGTAAAAAATGGAAAATACTGTACTATTTGTGAATACGTAGTACATAACATTCAGACATCTTTAACAAATCCTGTTACAGAGGTAAGAATTACCAAACTTAATTGAATATTAATTGTCGTATGCCCATAAAAAATGTGAATGCAAGAAATCGTTGGAAAATATTTGAGCCATTTTTTGTTTTATTTTAATTTTATAACTCGAGCAGATACATCAAACTATGAGACAGAAGTAAACCATTTTACAGTATTTAAAGTAATAAATGGATCAATTTTCATTTGAAGAGTATGTGAAAGTTGAACAATTTTGATAATATAATTCTACGTTAAAGTAAATGATTATTATTTATTTTGTAGGAGAAAGTGAAAGATGTGATAACAAAAGTATGTGACAAATTACCAGAATCTATGGAAGGAGAATGTTCGCAATTTATAGATGTATATGGAGACGCTGTTATTGCTATATTAGTTCAAGAAATCGATCCAGCCCATGTTAGTATATAAATTTTTATGCACTAATAATTATTTCAAGGAGGACAGAAATTCTAGAAAAAATTTTTAGGTATGTGGAATATTACGTCTATGTCCCACCAAAAGCTTTATGAAATTATGGGAAAGTATTCCGGCAAAATATACACTTGAAGAAAAAAAGAAAAGTACACCTAGTTGCCCGCTGTGTTTGCTTGCTGTAAAACAAATTTATAATGTAATTAAAAATAATAAGACTGAGGTTAGTTCTTAGCTGCAATTTTTGCTTTTCTGTTACTAATTTTATTCATTATGGTATTGCTATGATAATATTTTATAATATTTAATGCAGGCAAACATAATAAATGAACTAGATAAACTATGTCACCATTTACCTCATAATTTGGGAGGAGAATGTATAGATTTTGTGGAGGGCTATAGCAAAGAACTTGTAGATCTGTTACTCGCCGACTTGACACCACAAGAAGTATGCGTTTTCCTTAAACTGTGTGAAGCTTCTAAGAATTCATACAACAAAAATATATTCGTTGTGGATAAGAATGGCGAAATCTGTACGTATATTAATACATATTATATATTTTTGACTGTTTTAAAATCTTCAATCCAGGAAGGGAACAGATAATCTTAACTTCTTCTTTTTCAGTAACTAACGAAATACCGGATACAGTCCCATCTGATAATGAATGGGATGGTAATGAAAAGAAGATTGTTATAGAGAAAAAGAAGAGTATTAATGAGAAAAGGAGGCTTGAATGCAACGTATGTGAATTGGTTGTTCGTTATGTTAGTAAAGAAATTGTTGACAACAGAACAGAAAACCAAACTAAATATGCTACGCACACAGCATGCAACCATGTTCCAAAATCTGTTTCTAAGCAATGTACATATTTCGTCGATAAACATGGTGATGCTGTAATTGATGCTATTATAACAGATGCTGATCCTCATACAATCTGTCCCACCATAGCAGGTTGTGAATTTGCAGAGGCAGTCTTAGAGGGTATTTAGATGCATAATCTGTTTATACACACATATATCTGTATATGTACATATAATCGAATTCAGTTTACATTTACTATAAGAATTGTACTACGTTTAAGAAATATACATATGTATAATTAAAAAAATGAATTTGTCCTGCTTATATTTCAGTAATTAGTGAAACACAAGACATAATTTCAATCAACGTTGATGAAAGGAGACAATCCAAAAAGGAAAGCATTAAACTAAGGGATATCACATATAACGCATGTAAATTCGCTGTAGATTATGTTGATAAAAAAGTTGGTAACGATAAATCGAAAAATAAAATTGAAAATACGTTACGTGAAGCATGTAGTCACTTTTCAAAATTTGAATTTGAGTGTACTCGCTTCGTCAATAAACATGGCGATTCTATAATTAACGCTCTTATAAATGCTGAGGGTGCTGAAACAATTTGTACCGATGTAGGTACTGTGCGTGCAGTGGACAATGAGTTGGAAGGTATTTGAAAATTATATTTTACACATGCTATGTATTTCCTACACTTAAATGAGAGTGACTAGGTTAGAAAACTTTGTTACTGGGTGGTTATTGAATACTAATTAATAGGATCACTCAGTAAATAGAATTGAATTGAGAAAAAAAATTTCCTTCTTGCAACTGTTAGCTGTCTTTAAATTCCAACATAATACGATATTATGTTATGGGATATTAATCACTGTTCCTAAAAAGAAGTCACTCAAAACAGCAAAAGTTCAAACAAGAGAAGACTCTTGTCTGGTTGCTAACCATGCCCAATTTTGATTGGTTGACACTATTACTTCGGCCAATAGTGAAATTATATATTCCCAACAACCAATCAGATTGACAATCCTTTCAAGTGACTCTTTTGACGTTTGTACAATAATTGGTCCTAATTTTGCATAACTCGAGGCCGCAGCTTGATTCGATAGCGACGGTTTGCATAAAAATTTCTTACTCTCTAAGCTGACGCGCACATCCCCATCAATTTACCGCACATCCAATCCGCAGTGGATCCTGTCTCAGCAATGAATCATCAACCAATCACGGCAAAGAAAATTTATATACGCAACCTCTTTCGCCTCCTTCTTCCAAGAAGAATCATGCCACGAGATTTTTTATATCTGTACAGTAATAGGTCCTACTACTGCACAACTCCAGGCCACAGCTTGATCCGTAGTGAAGGTCTACATAGACATCTAGTTTGCTCTGATTGGCTGGCGATTCACTGCTGAGATAGGATCCACTGTACATTGGATCTCCAGTAAGATGATGGGAATGTCGAGTTACCTTAGAGATTAAGAAAAATGTGCAGGAGTAGGTCCCATTGTTGTACGTAGAAGCACTTTTTACTAACTCACTAAGCTGACGCCGTCATAACCAACATTGGATTACCAATCACAGCAAAGAAAATTTCTATATCGAATCTCATTAACGGTTCAAACTACGATTTGGACATGTGCAAGAATATAACTCATTACTGTAGTTGGGTAAAATCTTAAAGTATGATTTTTTGGGAAAATAATAGACAGAAATCATTAATAAAAATGCTATTCCGGCATCTATATAAAGCTCTTAACAATTAAAAACCTATCTTATCCGTCAATAGTAGACGTTGTCAGTTGGACTACGCGAAGCGTATAACGTACTGGACAAAAACCAGACACCGTGCTGTCAGTGACACAGTTATCACTTAAATAAGATTTTTAATTACTTCAAAACAAAACAAAAATAGCAATATCTTGTTATTTTTTAGCAACATGGTTATTAACATTCCTCTTTTAAGTAGTCTACTGCCTATTTATGAATACTTCGCATAATATTGTACAATCACAATAATTTATTGAGTACTACATGCTACTTAATGACGCTTCTATCATAATAAGTATAAGTACAAGTAATAAATTTTTTTAACTAATCAACTCGACATTTTTTTATTTCAGCAAACAATGAGTCAGAAAAAGCAGTATTCAAGATTGAAAAGGACTTGCAGAAGGCTATTAACGTACGAATACCCTTCCTATGTCCTGGTTGCGAATTGGCGGTGAAGTATGTTCTGAAGGAAATTGGCAGCGACAAATCGAGAAACAAAATTGAAACCACGTTGCATAAAGCTTGCGATCACATTCCAAAATTTGCACGCCAGGGATGCAACCACGTTGTCGAAAATCATGCCGATGGTGTAATTCAAGCTATTACCAGTAGTGACAGTCCCGTTCCGGACGTAGTTTGCAAGGTCGCAGAAGCGTGTACTGTGCGCGCAGCGGATGTTGAGTTACAACGTAATTACGAATTATATTTTGATTTGTAGAGGAAGCTTTGTATTTATTACAGGGAGATGTTAGATGTGCATTGTTTAAGGATTTGGTAAAGATAGTAATGTTGATGTTTATGTAGTCTTGCCAAACTTAACCAAGTAGAGTCAACTTATTCTTCTATATATCTATTGTCATTAACATCCATGTACTGTTTGTTTCAGCACTTGGTGCCAAGGAAGTGATGAACTTATACTAAGTAGTGATTTAATGTACAGAGTGCCTCTAAAAGGCTTGTATTATACAAACGGTCGATGTAATTCCTAATAAGAAAGAATGGAAAAAATATACAACAGCTTCTTTTGTTTGGGACTTTGGCTTCGACAAAATCAAGTCTGAAAATTCACTTACTGTATCATACCGTATCTTATTCATAAGTGCATATGTTTAAAGCGAATTTTTAAACTGGGTTGTCTTGAAAACTAAGTTCCAAACATAAGTGAGTTATTCTATATTTATTCAATGTTTTTTATGATGTGTCATCACATGCCCGCTTATGCAATCCTTTCAGGGACACCTCATATTTTTTCTTTGTCTTTGTTACTTTGAGTGAATTAAATGTACACTTACATTGTTATAACAACAAACAATAAATATAACATAAGAGAGAATATTCCATTGTGGTATGTTTGCTTTTACAACTGTATCTTTAACTTCCTCCCAATATATCTATACTTTCCTTTATTTTTTTGTAATACTGTCTATCATTTTAGAGGATAATGCTTTTTTGTCATTAACATGAAATGCAATGAAAAAACCGTCGTTCAGGGGTGAACTGTTGTTTTCTATTTGTTATTTCTCTCTTTTACAGCTTCATTTCTAATACTCATACCATCCGAATACCTCTTTTTTTCTCTTCTCTGTAACTATTTTATTCTTTTAGAATGCTGTTGTATTTCCCTATAAAAAGTTATATTGCTTAAAAAACCACCTTGCATGGTGTATACTTCCTGTCTTCATTTTCTTAGTATGTAGTATCTCTCTTCTAATATCTGCATCTAGTTCTTGCCTTTAATTTTATTTCTCTTCCCTCTTACTGCCAGTACTTTAATAACTACATGTTTGGATTAATGATAATCCTTCTACCTTTTATTCTATTTTGCCCTTTATTATATCTTCCTACGTAGTTTTCGTCCAACTATTTTTGTCTTTCTTTTTTTCAATATTTCACTTACCTTTATACTTTCTTTATGTTTTTCTATTTCCGTATGGCTACATTTATCCACATACGTTTACACATCCAATTCTTTGCTTCTCCAATTCTTCTCCATCTTCTAATTTTTAATTTTTCTCCTCTAGTCACTTCTTCAATATTGACTTATTTTTATTTTTCTCTTCTTTTTCTTCAAATTTGGCTACTCTATCTACTGTTTTAACCTTGAATTTATATCTTAAAGTTTGTTTTCTTATACCTTGTTCTAAGTACCATTTTGGTTATCGCATTTGTATCGTTTCCAACACGATTAACACTTCGATTGATTTTCGCAATTTCCTCTCATTGCCTTTCATTAAGAAGGCAGCACTGGTCAGCTGTGAATCGTCAGCCAATTGGAGGAAGGCAGTTCTTTTCCTTCCCTAAAGTTCCCTACGATCAAAAATCTGGCTGTCCCCAGTCGGGATTCTGAAAGTAGAGGTTACGTTACGTTCCGTCCATATATTTTTTAATTCTATGATCATAAGTTCAAAATTAGCGGGAAAACCGATTAACTATTTTTAAGGTCCGAATTCAATAAAATTGTTTAAAAGTTTGGAAGGATAATTCTTCGATTGTTGATGTAATTTATAATTGTATCTAATATAATAAAGTCATCGATTTTCCCTTGTTTCATTACCATGACAACGTTTACACGCCGTCAGGTAAGTAAGATAGTAAGGTTAATATACTTACGAAAATAAACTCATTTTTTGTATTGTGCTGTTATATAAACTTTAATACTTTTAGCCGCTATCGGAGTTTACTGAATGTACAGTGCGACGATCTCCGAGACATCTTCCAGCAAATTTGGTCGTATGTTAAAATATATTTTAATTTTGTTTCAGTTAAAAAATAGGTCGTACATTTTCGTATAAATATCCAAATTTTATAACAGAAAATATAAATGACACATTAAAAGCAAGATAAAAGATAATTAAAAATTAATTGTAAATATTTTTATAGGACAAAAATCAAATAAAACCAGTTGTAGAGAAAGAGCCTGACATCTCTTTATTACAACAAATTTTATTCAAAGGACGAATTAATTATACCAATGATTTTAATATTTGTGCTATGGTTTGTGATGATATTATGTAAGCATACAATTCAATATTATTGCATAGAAGTGTGCCATGAAAATTGTTATTCAATTTTTTTCCACTTAACATTTCTTTTATTTGCTGTATTCAGAAATGAAATAGAAAGATGCGATAGTGACATATTTCCAATTGGATTCGATTTAGAGTGGAGTTTTAGTTTTAAGACTGGAAGTGGAAAAACTGCTTTAGCACAAATTTGTTTTAATGACACTGTTTGTCATTTACTGCATATATATGCATTTAAAAAATTACCTGCTGCATTTGTAATTCTGTTATCTCATCCAAAGGTAAAGCTTGTTGGTGTAAATATTAAGAAGTAAGTAAATTATGATTTTTATGATATAATATATAAGTTCTCACTTCATTTATATTACTGTTTAATTAACAGCGATATTTGGAAACTGGGTAGAGATTTTAAAGAATTCCCTGCTCAAAAGGTTGTAGAAAATAATTGCATGGACAGTGGCACTTTTGCGAACAGAGTATTAAATCGATCGTGTCGCTGGAGTTTGGAAAAATTAACAGCCTACTTGGTTAGCTTTTTAAAAATATTGAAATTATATAATATGTTGATAGTAATAACATAATTATCCTTGTTCCTTTTTTGTTTTAGTTGAAAAAGAGGATTGATAAAAATAAGAAAGTCAGGATGAGCCAATGGCATGTTTACCCCTTAAGTGCAGAACAGAAAACATATGCTGCAACTGATGCCTATGTATGTTTTTAATTGTTATCAATTTAATTTTATCAAGGATACATAAAAATTTATGTTTTCTGAACAGGTCTCGTGGCTTTTACATATTAATGTACAGGAGAAAGCCAATACAAAAAGTAATGAATAGATTATGAACTATTAAGACCCTTCAGTTTCATGATCATGTAAAAATAAGTATTCAGTTGTATGAAATTATATGATCAATCAGAAGATTTTACTGGTAAACTATTATGTCTTCTAAAATAGTTAAAGTTCTATGGGTTGGCCGCTTAAGCTATAATGCTGGCTTAAGATTGCAAAAAAAGTTGTCAGATCGTCATCATCAAAAAGAACAAAATGACATCTGTAATACACTGATACTCCTTGAACACAACCCAGTATACACAGTTGGTATTAGAGACAAGACTTACACTGTTAAAGATGAAGAGAAGCTAAAGAATTTAGGTGCAGAATTTTATAGGACAAATCGAGGTGGGCTGATAACTTTCCATGGGCCTGGTCAGTTAGTGGCATATCCCATATTAAATTTAAGAGACTTTAACCGGGGAATAAAATGGTATGTTGATCAAATAGAAAAAATGATAATTCGATTGTGTGCAAACTATGGTATTCATGCTCATACGTCATCAGATACTGGTGTGTGGGTAGAAGATAGAAAAATATGTGCAATTGGCATTCATGGCAGTCGATATATAACAACACATGGATTAGCTTTAAATTGTAATACAAATTTGGATTGGTTCGATCACATTGTGCCTTGTGGTATTGAAGGAAAAGGTGTAACTAGTATTAGTAAAGAATTGAATGCAGTTGTTACTATTCAAGATGTATTACCTTTACTTAAAAACGCTTTCCAAGATCAGTTTCAGTGTTTACTGACTGAATGTTCTCCAAGAGAATCTTTGGAATTAATAGAAAATGTTACAAAATCCAAAATACATTCATAAATTGCTTTAATCATGTAATGTATTTTTAATTAATTAATCGAATCTTTTATATACATTTTTTAAAATAAATAGTTGTGATAGTAATGTATTAGTAATCTGTAAAATTTCATCATTTTTAAAAATTACATAGAGTAGATTATGACTGTTCCCAAGCTATTTCCGGTTGTAGCCCATTTCCACTCTTATATTTTTTCCTATCCTGTTTGGCTGGTGCTTCATCTGAAACACTTCTACTGAAAAGTACAAGTCAAATATCGAGCCGCGTGTTTCAAATGGCGCGCCAGGCGTATGGATGCGTGAAAAGAGTGAGACCGCATGCATGGTAAAGGAAGACAAGCTACATTAGTCGTCGGTGTGACTAGTTTCGCTTGTGGTCATGCTGATGGCGTGCTATCTTGCTCACTCGCCACTTTCTCTCTTTGTCTAAAACTATGAGGGCAGCACTGCTTAGCTGTGGAACGTCAACCAATCAGAGAAAGACTGTTTCTGTACCATACCTCACATTTTTAAGCCCTTTGCCCCCTGGCATAGCGCAATATGGTGAGGCACTACAGTATGGTCACTAAACTATAGTGTATTGCAGCGGATGTATTTGACTTAGTTTCGTGAATACTGAATCTGACAATTGAAATTGATCCAACTTGATCCCATCACTAGCCCTAGGTCCTAGCCTAGCACCCCATTTTTGTGTGGCGTAAAACGTAAAAAACAAAAATATATTGGGTACTAGTAGGTACTAGGTCTATGTACTTGTATATGTACCTCGTCCGTGATATCTGATTGCAATTAATATTTGATTTATGTCTTATGTGGCATAGCACTATACTTTTTTACACTTGATTTATAATTATGAGTTTGGGAAATCAGTTGCCAAATCTCGATAAAATTTTTCGAGATGAAGATGAACCGGATTTTTTACCCTCAGGAGGGTATGTTGTTTTAATAATTATTTAATTTAATAACAGCAGAAATATTTTAAAACAACTTTAATAATTAAGGAGGGTATTTTATAATTGATATATTTTAATATATATTAATTAGGATGACATGACAGTTGTACTGTCAAATTCTGTTTTAATTATTATTTTATTTCTCAACAATATTAATCTAGAAAGCGCCTTTGCAGGTCCAATTTAGCTGCCATTTTTGGGATGCAAGTCAAGCCATTGGACAATCATTCTTTGTCAAAACAACAAACCATCAAAAAACCAAGTAATTCACGTAATCTACAGCAAACTGTTCCAAGCAAAACAGAAGTTATAATTGCAAAAGAAGTGCATGCATTTAAATTGTAAGATGCAGTATTTTTTAATAGAGAATTTGTATTCTCTGCTATTTTAGACTCCTTCATTAATACACAATAAATTGTATTGTTTGTAGACAAAATGGAGCCTATGTACCAGTTGGAAAGCTTGGCATGGCTCTCATAGGAAACATGGCAACAAGGATATATCAGATTATTTTATATAGAACCAAGCAAGATCACGTGTCTACTGTTACAGTAACACATGATTTTTTATATTTAGTACAGTCAAATAATTATTCAAGTTACTACGATGGCAATAAAGAGAATTGGTCAATTTTATTTGAAAATAGTGATACTTGTTTACAATTTGCTAGAGAAGTTGGATTAGCCCGATACTTGTCAAAAGATGGGAAAATAGACAATGTCCTTTGTCAGGACTTGACTCCTACAAACAAAGATGTAATAGCAAATGAAGGAGATGAACTGACTATAAAGTATTTTATTGCACCAGAAATAGTGCAGCCTTTTAAATTCAATTTTACAGCATTACAAACAATGACTGTAACAATATCTACAGATGACAATTGGGAAAAGACACTTATAGGAAGTAACAAAGGATTGAAGAGAATTTTATTTTTGCCGCCTAGTAAACAGGTTTTGCATTTAGACACTTTACATCAGCGGTTTTCAAACTATGTTCTGTAAGGCAGAGTTACAATTTGAAAGAATTTACAAAGAGAAAACTGAAGGAATCATAAATTAAAAATTAATAATCTTAAAGGTTCCATGAGTCTACACAGTTTGAAAGCCATTGCTTTACATAATATGCATATTGATTGATGAATATATATGTAAAAATTTTAATATTTCATAGATCAGTTTGGGTCCTGGATTTCCCAAGGAGATAGATGTTCTACTAGAAATAGAAATAATAGATATACAACCTAGGGAAGAAGTTACACAATCACATAAAGTTACATATGATAAAGCATCTATTATATCTAGAATGGCAAAAATGGGTCAATCTATGCTACCAAAAATACCTGTCTCCACTACTACTGACTCTGAAGACACTGAGGTACTGGAAATCTCTGTTTCAATATTTAACAACATTTGCAATTTTTAGTAAATTGTATGTACTTCATGTATAGGATGATATACCACACAAATCACCACGTCATAAGACAGTAAATATGTTTTCCTTTCAATCAAACATTTCTCTCAACCAATTTATTCCATTATATAATCGTATTGTTTTAGATGGACTCGTCGGACGATGGACATCATAAGAAACACTTGTTAAGAGAATCTTCAGAAGAAACATCAAGGAATGTGCATAGAGTATTGAAATCGAAAGGTGATGCACCTGTAACAAATGCTGCTTGTAAACCTTTTGTTTCTGCACCCACATTCACTCATTGGTCTCCTAAACAAATTCAGGTATACAGGGTGTTGCATAAATCGTGATACAACCGGAAGATGCAAAGTGGTTTTCTCCGATTGTATCACGGTTTCCGGAACACTCTGTATCAATCTTTTTTTATTGAAAAGCACTCGTGCAGACAAGTTACTCTTTATGTATTGATGTACATATGTATGTATGCATATATATTGTAGCCAAATAACGTTGTTACTCTGGATGGTCAACTGTATTCATTACAGCGACCAAGTGTAACTCCAGCAATGCCATCAATGATAGATCCAGGATTGAATATGTTGTTATCAGAATCTAGGATGACAAACACAGAACTCCGAATGGGAATGTCCAAAATATCAGACAATGTACAAAAGTTACTTGACAAGGTAGTTATACTCTCGAAATGATACTACAATATTTACGAAAACGCCAATATATATCGTATACAGTTTCATGTTCTTGAACTTCAAAATGCTACGTCTCCTGTAAAAGATCAAACAGCTCTGGATGCCGTTCTGAAGATGTTTTTGGCCATGAATTCATCACAGTCTGGGGAAAACTGTAATCCCTCACAAAAAAATACTGATGTTGCAATTGCCAAGGATTCTGTAGATTTGAATGATCTGAAGAGTACTGTTAGCATATTGAAAGAAGAATTAGAACAGTTAAAAGGTATTTTGTAATTTTTAGCACAGTATTTTTTATAGAACAGTACGATAATTCTTTGATTAATGTATAGGAGAACTAATTGCGAAAACAGAATTCATAACAAATTTGGAGAGTCAGAAAGAATCTTTAACGCAAACTAATGAAAGTTTAAGTGAAAAAGTTCAAGAGCTGGAGGATTCATTAAAAGAAATGAACCAGCATCTAGAGAAAACAAGGAAAGATTTCAACGAAATGAAGGAATTGAATAGCAAATATATGGAAGAAAAACTCTTGTTAGAAAATAAAATATCTAAACTTGTTGAACAGTGCAATTCATTGACATTAGCAAGTTCTACAGAAATAAATGATGTGAGGTTTTCTTTTTTAATTTATTTCATAGAATGAACTATGCAAATTAGAATATTCATAACAATTCTAATTCTATCTACTAACAATAATTATTTCAGAATAATAAGAACAGAGAAATTAAAAATATAATGAACAGAATTTATCATACTCTCATGGATAAATTTACGGATGAATCATATACGATCTCTTATATAAAATCAACAATCGCTAGTACAATAAAGGTAAATTATATAGAAAATAGTCCACTAGTTATTGATAATATTTTCACAATTTTTCATGAATAATATAATTGTAGAATGCAACATTACAAGTTTTGTACAATGCTGATAAAGAAAGCAGTAAAAAAGCTGAATCAATTGCTACCAATGTAACAGAACCAGAGTCTTCAAAAGTTACAGAAACTACCATTCCTGATTCATCAAGTGTCTTACCAACCGAACCACCAAAGCAGACTTATGTTTCAGAGAATACTAATGTACTATTTGTCTTTTCACAGTCAATTTTATCTATTTTAATTTTTAGACATATTTCCATGATTCTTTTATTTTCAGATATCACCTATATTATTACAAGATGAACCACCACCCATTCCTCCTATGGACACTGAAGATGAAAGCGATTGGTTACATTGATATCTTTATTTTGCATTTTATATAGAGCATCCCAACCAACTTGAGTATCTTAAATATTTCAAATATTATTGATAATAGAAAAAATTATATCAGAAAAAAACATGATTGGGCTCAAAGAGACATCAATTGTGACAATAAAATTGTTATAAAAATTTCATAAAGATCACAATATTATAGATTGTTGGATTCGTCTTGACTTCTTAATTAATTTGGCTATTACATAATGGGAATAAAACTATTATATAGCTCCATTAAACATGAAGTCAATGACCTTGTAGATCTTGAGAAATGTGATCTTAAGACAAATTTTTTATTTGCTCCCTCAAACTTAATTATATCTTTCCCCTATACTTTTTTTGTTAATGATAACAACTGAAATATTTAAGCTGCTTGAGTTAATTTATTTCTGTATTACAATAAGAACGAAGAACCTTCTCAAAGAAACGTATATTTCAATAATATAAACAAATAATTTTTTCATGTTTAATCATTTTTTAACCTGTTTTAAGATCATGTGAATATCCGTGTGTGAAGAGTTTTGTGGGAACATAGGTTTCGCACAATGAATATTATTTTAGTTACGACTTCAACTTATTATGTATTTTCGTCTGTTTCACCGCAAAAATGAATAGGTTAATTGGGTTTTGAATCTATACAAGTAATTGTCTCTATTATCTTACACACGTAAAGTATACTGATTGATTACCAGAAAACATTGATTGATCAGTAGAAAATATGTTGGATGAATTCTTGAAACGGTTTCTTTAAAAATGTAAAAACGTTTGAATGCGGTGGAAATTACAACAGTTGCGCCGTCATTCAATCGCTTATCCTGTTTTAGAAATGGCGTAAAATCACAGTGCACGTTCCCATAACAAACGGACAGAATAAAAACAACAAAGAAATTAAGGAATACCGCGGGAAATATGACAAGACGTAAGTTACCCTGCAAAGACTGGAAATTAATAGGGAACAGAAAGTCCCGTCCGACTTTGTCCGGTTCTCGAGTAATTCTGTCTGGCTGTGTTCACGGTTCCTTCGTTTTGGCTTCTGCCACGCCAATCAAATCGAAATCTAACCTCCAAACATCGACAAAAAAAACAATGCTTTTCCCCCAATTGTATCCGTTTTAGACAACTTGATCATTTTCATGATTTACATTTGCAATTAATGCCAAAATTATAATTATAATATTAGTTCATTCACCTCGGTTGCATTTCACCCTTTTTCCCATAATAGCATCACGATTTATGTATAAACACCGTTTATTAGACCTCAACATTTGTCTTATATTTGAATACTATATAAGATTCTTAGTCTATGCACATCAAACATCGTCAAACAAACACAATGGTTTTCCTTTTAACTCTGTCCCTTCTATACTACTTGAATAATTTCAAGAATCGCATTTGAAAACAGTGCAAGATGTTATAATGACAATACATTTATTATTTTACACAGCCCTCCCCCTTTCCTCCATTTCGATGCACGGTATTATTATTTATAAACATTGTTGCTTTGACCTTAGCACTCGTCTAATATCTACATGGAATACTTAAATATATACCTACCAGAATTAGTAAATAATGCCTGTGTTTGTTGATGAAATAGATTGCTAGCTGTTGTTTTTATAATGGATGTAAGCATAGTGGAAGATGAAGATGTATCCTTCCACTTGGGAGAAATGTTTGATAGTTACGAAGAGCTAGAACATAAGTTGGAGAAATTTTCGAAGCGTAGTCTAGTCCATTACTGGAGGAGAGATAGCAGAACAGTCAGTGGAGCTCATATGAAAACTGCTCGTCCGATCAGCGAGCGTTTAAAATATTATTCTGTAAAATATGCTTGTATCTATGGTGGACAAAAGTTTTTACCACGAGGAGCTGGCAGGAGACAGTCTCAGTTAGTTGATAAAATTGATAATTATATCAATATATATAAAATACTTTGAACTACATGTATCTCATGTTTCTTGGAATATATACTTATATTATGTATTTTATTCTGCATATTTAGATCAATAAGAACAAATTGTCCAGCACATATTATGTTAAGGGCATCAAAAGATGGTACAAAACTAGAAGTGACTAGCGTTAACAATGAGCATAATCATGAAATCTCTGAGGTAATTAATCATTAAATTACTCTAGATTTTCTATGGGAATCAATTCAACTCGACTTTCCTTCTTTTCATCAGGAATTGTTTAAGAACCTTCCACAAGAGAGAAAACTATGTGGTGAGATTAAACAAGAAGTACAAGATTTGATGCAATTGCACATAGACCGTAAAAGATTGAAAGAATACGTGAAATTACGGACGAACAAGATACTTAGATCTAAAGATTTATTTAATATAGCAGCCGCTAATAAACAAAAGCGGAATATTACTCCGGAAAGAGCGTATCAATTATTTAAAAAAATTCACGATATTGAGAAAATGCAGGGTAGAGACAACGATAGAAAAACTTACTCAGAGTCTGAGGATGAAATAGCACAGACAATAAAGAAGATGAAAAAAGAGCAAGAATCACCTTGGGGTCAAGATGTAAGAGGTTTCATTTTGATGTATATACAATATATTTCTTAACACATCTACAAATAGTTATTTTATAATTCTTGAAAATTTGTAACTCATAACTAAGGATTTGTTAATTAATTTTTCAACAATCATATGATTTCAACCATGAAACGAGTCACACTCAAATATTTAATCTTACAGTTTCTACTGGGATTGTTTTTAAAAGAAGATTTCTGAACTATATTTTAAAAATACGTTTAATGGCTTTTGGTAAATAAAATATTAATTTTTCTGTCTATAGAGGCTGCCAACTGAATTAGAAGTGAGTGAAGGGAACGATGGCGAAGATTCCTACAGTGGTCAATTAACACAAGAAGAAGTAGTAGATGAAATAGATACTACGGATGGTGAATTATTAAGAGCAAATGACGACGGAGATATTATAGCAGCGAATGGCGAAATTGTCGGGGAATTGGTAATGCAGGATGGAGATCCATCTGTGATAGTCGAATCTATTGTGAACGCTGACGGTTCAGTTTTCGTTGATGAGAGGGAATTCAATACTTACTGCAACAATCATTTGTCGCATACAGTGGATGAAAGCCAATCGTCCAACCCTAGAGGTACTTTCAATTGACAATGATTTCTTTTATTAGATCATTTATTAGATCATTCTAGTTGTAATTTTTTAACATAATTAATTGAACTCTCTTTACCCTTCACGCATTGCTCAGGTCAGCCTGACCCAAGAATAGTCTTTTGCATTACAACTACAATTCTTCTTGCTAAAATATATAAGTGAATGTAACATCAACGGTTTTGCATTATAACGGTGCTAGAGGTGTTAGAGGGAGAGGGAGGACGGAAGAGAGAAATAACTGTTTATTTTAGTTTTAGGCATAGAAACAATCACGTCATCCAACGACATAGAAAAGATGAAAGCAACATCATTGTCCCCCAAACAACAAAACAGATCCTTAAGCCCTCAGCCGCAACAACCGGCTAAATCACCTAACGCTTTCCACGACACCGCGGATTCCCGGATTTGGATCATGAAGGAAGCTACCAACGCTGAAACAGAACTAGATAGTGGACCAGAAAGCGGAGAAAACTGTTCCAATTCGGTGATAACAGGAAAAGCGGACACTGAAGCACCGGAAGTGATACTGTCTGACGAGGCCAGTAATCAGCTTCTCCAGGAGCAGCTGGCAGTTTTACGGGCAGAAAAGGGGAAGCTGTATCATGAGACTGAGATGCTGAAACTTAAAAAAGACAAGTTGAAGCTGCAGATCAATTGCTACTCGAATGAGATACGAAAGCAGGAAATGGAGAAGGAGAAGCTGCGATTGGAGATCAAGTTGCTCCAGTCGAAAGTAATGGAGGACTCTAACGACGTGTCTCATTACATTTTTGTGCCTTGAACGATACCGAAGGATTGATTTTAAGATACGTCGCGGATGAGCTCATGCCGTTTTTTTAAATATTGTGTTCTTCTTCAGTGTCAAACCATGCGTCGAACAAGAATTGAATCTTGTTAATACGCGTAGCGATAAACCACAGCCACTCAATTTAATGACTCTAAGTTACAGAAGTTATACCGACTTCTTATCGGTATCAAGCTATAGATGGGAGGCTGTAGTAAATTAACGAAGTATTTAATTGATACTGTCGTTATCGAGAGCGCAACACTTGCGGCGTAACAGACATAGAAACATAAATCATCGAATCCGAGCAGAGAAAAAATGGAGAGGCTACTTATGTGATTCGCCATAACGATACATTTCCAATTTTGTAAACGTTTTCTAAATTTACTTTTAATTAGAACAGTACTGTTAGAATAGTACTAGAAGAGTACTATTACCAATGTTCAACTTTATTTATATTGAAATTATTGTACAAAGTATTCCGTGAGCGCAGTGGATAAAAATAAGATCCGTGTATATCCAGTATAATAAATTATTTTGCAAATAAAATAAATTTTTATTATATCCAAAATATTCAAATTATATTAAGAATATCATACACAACATAATACCTTGTTATTTCCCATAATTACTCGTTTCCTCCTCAAGCTCTTTAATCTCGTTAATTAACTCTTTAATATCCTTCCCCCTGAAATAAAGAAAAAAGTATAAATATATGTTTACCAGCCGTAAAGCTGACGTTTTACTCAATTGTTTAATAATTTTTCCGTAGACAAATGTTTGAAGTTACTTTCTCAATCACACGCAATTAAACAGAGTCCAAATTTAAATTAATCATTAGAAGTAAGTAGCTGATAATGATGTCTTTGAACTGAGAAATAGATCATATCTGCTGATCTTTTATTATGCAAATAATTCAATTATTCGTTTGCAAAGTTAGGAGCTAGGAGCCTATTCCTTTCAACAACTATGAATAGTCTGAAATACATACATGTTATTGAGGGTATTCTTTATTATTCTTTCCTGACCGCCTTTGAAAACAATTTCCTTTCCCCTCTCGTTGCTATCACTGTTCTCTATGTACTGAGACTGTTGTTCCGATTTCTTCCGCAGATCTTTCAACTTGATCTCCATCCTCTCTACCCCAATCTCCATGTCCCTCAGTTTCACAGCTTCCGCTCTCTCGATTGGGGTGATAGAAGGTTCCTTGTAATTCACTAACCGCAACACTTCTTTTGATCTAAACAACAATCATTAGGTTAACAATTGCCAAGCACTTGTTGATCCACATAAGCTTCTCCTTCTTTACCTCTGTGCCAGCTTCTCCTGCACGTATTTGATGTCCTCGTACCGTTCGGCCAAACGTTCGGCAGTTTGCTGCAATTCCTTCTTCGTCTCCATCAAACAGTCCAGCTGCTTCAGTAGATGACTCTTCATTATCTTTAACGCCCGCACTTTTTTGCTGATTTCCTCGTGAATTTTGTCGTGTCTGACAAACTCTTTCTCGTAGAACGCGTCGATCGTGCCATACAGGGCCTGCGAGCGAAAGCATTTGTCTCAATAATTTTCCACAAATCAATAAACAGTTGACCATTTGATTGATTCTATACCTGCAGGCTATCAGCAATCGAATTATTGTCAAGTTCGATGGCCGGCTGAGGAGTCTTGTACTTCAACAATCTCTTTATGTAGATGTCGAACGCTTCCTTGGTCGGCTGATAGAAATTTTTCAATTAATTTGTTTAATCTTTCAGAGACAAAGTGTTAAAAAAGTCCTTCCGTGTAGGACGTTTGAACGAAATTGTTTATTCTATCCTTCAAAGACGGAAGTTCAATTGACCTTTAAGGAATTACTTTTTAAGAACACCAGTGTCTTCATCGAATACCGTAAGTACCTTCTTTTTCTCGTTAGTTATGGTTTCCAGGGGCACGATCTTTGGCAAGTAGCGAAGATCGGGTAGAAAACGAGTGGTCACGTCGCCGGTGTGCAACAGTGCAACGAAGACATTCGGTTCCTGAAGAATTCCGACGCCGAGCATCGGCGTGTACTTGCTTTTTGTCCTGTGCGTTCGTTTGCAAATCCAGTCCTGGGAACTGGACTGATTAGACGACGACAGTAGGCATACGTCCGCGATATCTGTCCATCGATTATTAGAATTTAATGCGTGCATGGTTCAGGACTCTCCGCTATCGAGTGCTGTATTTTATTTACCGTCCGATATGTTCAAGTATCTTTCCAGTTGCGAAACCATTGGCATGGTGACCGCTTGTATGCCGTGATTGTGAATGTAGAAATACCTGACAAAGAGAACGCAGTTGTTAATTAAGTCGACAAAACTGCAACAGTACTTTCCAATTCTGGAAAGCTGTAGCTACATGACAGTTTCGATAAAAACGAGCCGGGAGACTTATGACAGTCATATTTACCTGTACTTGTTAGTCTTGTCGCAAAGAAGCTGTATAGGACAATGGTATCTCTTATCGGTGTCTGTATGGGAGAGATCCAGTTCTATCTCGATGCACTCGTAAACATAAAGCGTTTCATTTGAGACAGGGCACTCGGACGGGACACTGTGCACGGAACTGGATTGCGACGAATTCTAGATTATCAAGTTTATCAAGTTTCCGATTAGCACTTCTTGGAAATAAAACAGTTCAATAGCAACTCCGCGGATAGAAGTCGAGAAGGCGGACTTACTCTCTTCTCTATCTCGTCCACGTCGTTCGTTTCGTTTTTCAGCAGTAGCGCATGGTATATCTTGCCAGTGCACATGGCAATAACCACTATGGGTGGGGTAGTTTGCATACATATGATGGAGCATGAGTCTGTCCCATAATTGTCGTCGGCTGGAGGATGCATGGAGAGAGTTCCTGACACCACCGAGTTCTGATAGCTCGACCTTGCGAAAAGTAGAACAAGAAATCAAACCAATGAATCCGCATTGCCTGATAACTAGGCTGTGGAATCTCGTGCAAATACTCGCTTTCGGAACGAATTTGATTCGAATAAGAGAAGATTAGAATTTCGGGAATGAAAAATGAAAATACTATATACTATCCTTATATTTGTCAAGCATTTGAAACCATAAAGAAACGCGTGCATCTTAATCCAGCTCTTCTAAAGCAATTTGTGAAAACAAATATTTGCACAGAGATCCACCGTTTAATAATAAGTGATTAGCATGTATCGATTAAGTTCAAAAATCTGTAGTTCCAGAATTACATTTCGAATCAACAAAAATTCTCTTCCAGTCGATCACTATGATGAAATTTACTTCTACGTACTGATCGAGTAATACGTTGCCATAAACGATAATCACTTCCCCGTTCCCACGTAGAACCAGGATAGGCCAATCGATTTGGCTCCAATCGACCGAGATGTTCTGCAAACAATTCACGCTTAGATCTCGTAGTTATCTGGACTGTGAACGATTATCGTACCATGACTGTTCTATCGTTCATGCTCGTACCTTGATGTCTTTGTCGGCGAACATTTCCGGTTTCCGTAGCGTGGGCGAAATGAAATCGAAGTCCACCGCGGCCTCTCCCAAGCACGTGAAGTCTGGAATCTTCGAGGGCGAGCCGAAAGGTGTACGACCGATTTTCCAGGATTTAACTAGCTTGGGCGGGCTGCCTATGTCGCACTCGTATAGCCTAGAGAAAATGTTCTGTCTAAATCGAGACGACCATAGCAGTCTTCTATATTTCAAGGAAGAAAAGTGACCGAATCGGATTTTAGGTTCAGTGTATGTTATATTAAGTCGAGGAAAGTTACCAAAATGTGTTTTCCGATGTCAGAACTAGGAGATGAGAGTCGTTCGTCGAGCCAGGGTGCCATTTTGCCTTGCGAATCTCTATCGACGTGTCGAAATGATCCATTTTGTATATTCTGGAATTAGTCGAAGCTGTGATTAACAGACTGCGAATTTTGCGCGCTCATAACGAAAATGAACGAGCAATAATAATAATAATAAACTAAATAATGTAATATAGTATTATGTGATATGATATGCTATATGATATGATATGATATATGATGTGATGTAATATGATATTATATGATATGATATATGATATTATATGATATGGTATGATATGATATATGATATGATATTATATGATATGATATATGATATTATATGATATGGTATGATATGATATATGATATGATATGATAATATATGATATGATTTGATATACGATATTATATGATATGATATATAATATTATATGATATGATTTGATATATGATATTATATGATATGATATTATATGATATTACATGATATAATATATGATATGATATTACATGATATAATATATGATATGATATGATATGATATATGATATGGTATGATATAAAGTAAATAGAGAAAATAAATAGCAAAATTAAGTGGAAACATTACAAGAATTTGGAATTTGGAATTTCTGTTTCCTAAAACCGGTTTGACCGATTTTTGTTTCAAAAATTCCAATTTGTTTCAAAAATTCCAATTCCAAGTACCTCAAGGGGGACATCTTCTATGATAAGTCCATGTGACATAACACTCATCTTAAACCAAGGGTCATAACTCGAGGACGCAAGGTAGAAAGTTCAAGAATAATAACAATATTGGCATAGAAAAAGTAATTGCCTCGAAATCAAAAGGATCAAAGCTCCTGCAAGCGAAAGGGTAAGTCATCGGGTAAGACGAAGAAGAAGTTAACACTTTGCCGGCCGCTGTCACTCTGGCGTGACTTTTGCTCGCCAACGATATCGGCCGGCGTCACGTACGCGTGACATCGGCTCAGCGCAGCGTCGATGTTTCCACTATGTTTGTTAGTGCCTAGCCGGCTATTTTTGAGCTTAGGATTTTTTGGTTAACAGCTGGTATGCAATTTAGACGTAAATTAATTTTCCTGCCGACAGAACGCATACTTTATTGCTTAACTTTAGGATTCGCTTCTCTCAGTCTCAGTAATTCGCCGGCGGCTGCGTAAAGGCGATGCGAAAAATGAACGGCCGGCAAAGTGTTAAAATACAAATAAATTATCCCTGCCTCTTCCTCTAAATGAAATTTCTCGACCAAGCGTGGCGAGATCGACCGAACGGGTGATGAAAACCGATGCTGCCCTCAGGAGACTTTCTACAGAACGGTGCAAAGTGGGTTGAAAGCGTTCGATTCGCGTGCTCGTGCAGGATCGTCGCGATTCCATTGTGCGAGTTACGGCCGGGTATCTCGGGCATTGTCTCTGCGGCGGCGCTACTTAGCCCGTGCTCGGCCGACGTGTCGTTATTTAACGCAAATTACGGTAATCTTTCACGATCGCCGTACCCTCGGGCCACAACGGAACGAAAGGAATACAGCGCCGGGGGGTCCGGTGTGTCGCGGTGTTTGTTTTTTCGCGGGACGAGGCTGGGCCGCGCAACGATGGTCGCCTACATTTCGTATATTTTATTATTACTCTCGCACTTTCCGTGGCTGGACACGGTAGCGCTGGCAAAAGGGGGTTGACGGTGGTTAGCCCGTGGCCGTTATTAATGTCCGCGGCACAGTACCGGCTGGAGGGTGGGGTACATAGAGAGAAAGAGCGAGCGAAAGAGAGAGAGAGAGAGAGAGGGTGGTGCGGTGGGTTCGTGGCGAGGGTGGAGGAAACAGAGAAGAAAAAGAGAGAGGCGATGGAGAGAGCGAGAGAGAGGGCACGATCCGACGCAAATGGGGGGAGGGTTGAAGAGCAACCGGGGGTGGCAGGGGGATGAAAAGGAAACAAAAAAGGTCGGGTGGGCATAGGGTATCGTCAGCAACGACTGGTTACACCGGGCACACACCAACGACAAGGACGAAAGCAACTTTACCATCACCAGCAGCCTCGGCTCGTTGCAAAAGCACGCCAGAGTTCTTAATAATTGATAAAAATGTACGCATGCACGCACCAGTAGAGAGAGAGTCGGTCGAAAGCCAGACGACGTGGTCAACCCCAGCGCCTCGGTCTGACCACCCCCTTCCGTTTTCATCGTGCCTTCTCTCTCTCTTTTTCTCTTGCCTCCTCTCTCTCTCTCTCTCCCCTCTCTCTCTCACTCTATCCCTCTCTCGTGCTCCGTTTTTCTCTTTTCGTTCCGCGGAGCTTTCGGTCGAGCCTCTCCCGCTGGATCTTTTTTTCCCTTTTGCGCGCCCAACCTTTCATGCTTCGTTGACAAAGGCACACGCAACGATTTATTCGCACTTTGCACCACGGCCTCGCGGGGATTTTTCTTCGTTCTGTCACAATTTCGGAATTATCAAAATTTATGGCCAGCCCCTGCGTGTATCCGCGCCGCTATACGGCCGCCGTAAACAGTTTACGCGTTTCTGAATAGTGAATTTGTTGCTGTCTTTCTGCAAACTGACTTTCCTTCCGCAGGGTTAATTTCGCCGGCGGCGTGCATCAGCTTTCCCCCTCGGTCATTTCTTCAGTTTTCTCGCTGGTGATCGACTCTTTGATCGATCAATCCTTCGGGGTAGCGAGGAGGCTCGATCTTCGAAAAGCCGCTTAAGAATCTGCCGTGAGAAACGTTCGCGTTAACGATATCGCAATAACTACTCTCGCAATGAAAAAATCGCTGCTGCGTTTAAAAGCTCAAGGAGAAATTCGCACCAACGAATTCCAGGCTTTGAAACACTGTGGAAGAGAGTTGCTAATAATGTTCGAATATTTAGGTGGGCGGTGGCTGCACGAGCGAGCCCAGGCGGCGCGGACCCACGTGAAATTTCTTGGCGGGACAAAAGAAAATAGAGGGCCGGGGGCAGCTGCTCGAATCTAATTAAGAAATTCTTACACGGCGGTGCCGCGCATTCTGCCACACCCTCGTGCCGTGGTTGCGCACCTCTCGTCGGGGGCAGTCTAGAAAAAATTAAGAATAATTTTTTTCCTACGTAAACGTATTAACCCCGGAGCCGGGTCGGGCCGGGCCGAGGCGGACCGCGGCAGCTTTTTACGCCGCGCTTTTCTTCCAATTTCTACAAAGAATGGCCCACGGAGCCGACTTCAAAGCGGATCTTACGTGGTGTCGTATCATTCTGTTCCGCAAAACTTTTCCCTCGTGTTTCTCTTAAGTTACCCGCGCTTCCGTCGCGGCTTTTCACTGCGCCCTCCCAAACCCCCTTTTACTGCTCAACCCCTACGTTCCTCGATAATTTACCAGGCTTGTTTGTCCACTTCCTTGCCTTTCTTCCGTGCTACTGAATTAAAGTGTTTTCAAATTTGCTGCGCGCGAGACGCGAATAAGGATCTGTTTTGCAGTTGTTGGAGGCATTGAAGGATGAACAGAGTAGCAGGAGAGGTTGTTAGCAGTGATTAGGTTTGCGTGAACATAGGGCTCGTCGAAGGCCCATTTTGCTATATGATTGAGGTACCTTTATGTACGACCGTGTAGTCCTATAGCTGTTTTGACCTGTGGGCCTCGAAATTTTTATAACACGTTTACATTTTTATCAATTTGTTAAATAGAAACAAATATAAATAAATAGTCAAAGTTGCCTCAAATTGGGGTATGATCATTTGGATTGGTGCTTCAGAGTCATTATTGAGTGTAGAGTTGCCATTATTCAAAGCTATCAACGCATTTTGTAACGATTATATAAAACTTGGACAGAGCTTCTGATCTTTTCAAAATGGCGAAAGGGATTGTTTCTAGAAATCTCGAGGACAGTAAATTGTATCTATTTTTCTGTTCATTTGATTTTTATTTTCAACTTGAAATGGTGGAAATAGAATTCGTATTTTCGGTCGCCTTTGCGTCCGCCATTTTTCATCACTCCGCTATAGTTTCGATTTAGCAGTCTGTTTATTAAGCGAATAATTATCGCTGAAAAAGCAAGCTTAAAGAACGATTATTGGCATTCTAAGTAAATGATTAATTTCTTTCCACTTTCAAAGTGCTAACAATGAAAAATGAACAGGACAGTCAGCGTAGTAAATAAATAATTTACCTTTATCGAGCAAGATAAGCAGAAAAATAAGAAAATAAGAAATGAATAGAGCAATCATCGTTTTAAATAAATAATCGATTTCTTTATACCGTCAAAGTAGAAAGGGTTACGGTACTAAATAAATAATCCAGCAACTTTCATTGTCAAGAATCGCTTTTCGAAAGAATAAATTGAAAGACGAGAGTGTCGTTTTGATCTCACAATTGAACGATCGCATATATATAGGAGAAAAGGGTTAATGATTCAGGAAGTACACCGAGCATGCAAAGTCGGAAATTTTCGGTAGAATAAAACCGGCGCCTATCCCCAGCGGGTCTGAAGGTAACGGTGAACGAGAGATAAGCAACCGACTCTCTCGCTTTTCGTCTTTTCCTTCTCGGCAATAAATTCCGGGGAAAAAACCTATCCGGATCTCCCGTTGGTCCTTTCGCCGCTTAACCTAAAAATTCATTAGATTATAAAGCCATTAATGCTCATCCGCGCGACCGGATCTCTCTTCCGGTTAGCCGAGTCCATAGTCGGATCGATATCAGGGCCGAGGAAAATTTTAATTACATTCTATTTGAATTTTTCGGCCGGCGGCGGGATCGCCCGTTACTTAATTTACAAATACGCGGGCTTCGGCTCCCGATCGACGACGCGCCCACCCCTGCCACCCAAATTCCCGACCCCTGAATTGATACTTTATGCAACTGTCTGCCAGTGATCGTAGAATTTCGATTCCGAAAGAAAGTAGAATTAAGTAAATGCAAATTTACTGTATAAATACCTAATTAAACTAACTATATAATTAACTATACTGTTAACTTAACTACGTAATTGCTGCATAATTGCCGTATACGTTTATAAAATTAATTTTTAAATTATCCAAGAAAGTAGAAATCTATCGCAATCAAGCTATTCCTCAAACAATAACAAAATTGAAGGATAAATTGAGAGTATTATACTTGAGTATTGAAAAATTGTTTGAAAAAGTTCAACGAGCCTATCTTCTTTGGAGTATGATAAATCGGGTGAAGAAATTTTATACAAACGAGGCTATAAAAATGTACTTATAATAAATGTATTTATAAGGGTTATATAATAAATGTATTTATAAGAGTTGAAAGTGAACTAAGGAGTCATAAAGTACTATTGATAGCGGGACTATAAAGTTCCGATTCCATACTGACGAGGCAATAGCTTTATTTAAATTGTTCCTGCGATGTGAAGAATACTGATAAAAAATTACTGGAATAGTGGCGCAAGGGTTAATAGGCATCGATGTCGGCGAGGAAGCCGGTCTACTTAATTCCGCTCGGTGACCCCGTAACGACGTAATATCGTTCAGTTGCTCCGAGCATTTTTATTACGTTCCCGTGGTAGCATGGCGAAGCAGAGAGGGTGAAGAGAGAGAAAGAGAGAGAGAGAGAGAGAGAGAGAGAGAGAGAGAGAGAGAGACAGAGGGGGGTGCGAAGGAGAGGGTGGCCCAGGACGACAGGAGACACTGGTAGTCGAGGGGGCGGTTTTCCCAAGCCTAGGAAGCTATGCTCACGATATAACGAGAGCCATTATGATAAGCGGATGCATAGATTAGACATAACTCGTTAACCCGGCTGTGCGCGACGTGTACGATGAAAGAGCAAGTATCAGGGATCAAGAGTGCTTCCGTTTGACAGGAAATTAGAAGCGTTGGCTGCGTCAGAAATTGCTTTTCCCTAAAAAATCACTGATCACCGCGTCTACCTTACCGAAAATGTAGAAAAAATAAATTGAAAATGAGATGAATCATTCGATCAGATTGCAAATTGTATGCACTTATAGTAGAGACATGGAGAGATGTCGATTAAGACAATGGACAGATTAAAAGAACTTAACTCTTTTCATTGCGATTTCTTTTTTGATCACTTCGTTGATTAGTTAAGTTTTTTTTTAGAACGAGACAATTTCTGTTTCTTGTATATTTTTGTTTATTTTTATTTCTTGACAAGAGAAGGGTCAAATTTTGTTTCGATTTAGAAGAAATTAATAATATACATACTTAGTAGCATTGACACTGAACTTTCCAATGAACGATTCTTCGTGTTTCAGCTATTGAAATTCTAAAAATACTTTTATGGAAAACAATTATATAAAGATGTAATTATATAAATATATAATTCATGTTGAATTTTAATAAATTTATTGTCGCCATTTTTAAAAAATCTGCGCGTACTAATTGTTTCTAAAATTGGGTGGGTTTAGTGTTAGAAATGTTATGTATTAACAGTAGGAAAATTAATTATGATAGTCTAGGTATGACGTTAATGATGATTTTATTGCGTGGTTAATGAGATTGTTTACCTAATTACCATACTGAAACAATCTTATACTTGATAAATCCTCATGCGTTATATTTCAGGAAAAACAATGTTCTATCATAATAATTATCAGCGATATTGTACTTGGATATTTTAGGGTTGAAATTGACCCGAACCCAGTATCATACATTTTAGTATCCACTTTTCAGGAAAAAAGAGTAAAAAGTACTATGATTAAAAAAATGTAAACATTAAAAAAAAATAGAAAAAAGTACTACCCCCATCAAAGAAATGTAACCAAAACCAATAGTGAAACAGCCAAAATTGAGAAAAGCCGCTAAAGTATTAATTACTTCATTTCACCACGGTTTCTTTCGCAGCTACTCCTTCGTCCCCGATAATCTCTCCAACAAAACAAGATAATTTCCCACAATCCACCCAATACCGTCAAAAATTTCTTTCCCGTGCCGTATTTCGATCACGTAACAACAAAGTTTGGTTTCGACTAAACAATTACCGAGGGTTGAATCACCCTGTGCATAGAAAAGGCTCGGAGGGTTCGGGGAAGAAGATGCGAGGCCCCGGAATTAAAAATTGCGGAGTCGTTAACGGTGTAGCATAAACGGTGGCCAGCATTTTATCAATGTAAATGGACGATTTTTCATCGGGCCGTATTTAGATGAAAGGATCCCGGACTCGGTGGGAAGGATAGTCAGCGGCGTCTCTGTTACCGCGGGTAAGATGCGAGGCGGCGGTGTGGGGGTTGCCCATAAAATCGGGATGTTACGCAAAATATAACGAGCAACGTTCTGCTGGGCTGGCTGACGCTCCTGTCGTAATTCATCCGGCTCTCGCTTGCGTTCGCCTTCCCGACGACACCTGCGTCGGCAACTAAGCCCGTTAATTCTCGAGGTTGCGACGCGCTCTCTTCGCGGCCATCGGTTTCCAGGAGCTGTTCCGCTCTCCTCTGCTCGGCGCTCTCCTCGCGCTGCTACTTTCCAGCTACCGTCCTGCGTGCCTTGGTTCTCGATCTTCCCTTCGCGACACAGCACGTTCCGAGGGTCGGGCGGTCACACTTGAATCGTAAATTTTCTGGGCGAACGCGGAAGACCTCGCTTGCGGCCGAGTTGAGCGATCCGGTTCGCTTAATCCGTCGAACTGCGGCGATCATGCTCGAGGAGGATGCAATTGGAAATATTCTGTGGAAGATCGACTTTGTTTCCTATCATCTTGAACGCTGTCATTCGTTAAAAGTACCTACAGGATGTTGAATGAGAATATCAAACGCCATGTTCGTTTCTGGTACCACCCTAATCTCGTAGAGACTGTTATGCTGCAGCGATGCAGCGACGACGAGCATGTCAAACGAAAGACTAAGTTTCTGTTTCTAATGTTACATCATTTTATGCTTGCTACTACTTCATGAGCAATTCGATTCAAGCTGCAAGCGACGAGGAACAATTCTCCGGTTTTCAATCAAAGGCAAGTCATGCTTGAATCGTAAATTTCCGTCGAAGGTGCTTTTTCCTTTTTCGTCGCAGCTGGGACAATGCAAGCAGGAATTGGACCTTAGAATTCGAACTTGAGTCAACACTTCTTATAAGTTCACTAGTTCACTGTACAATGACTGAAATACTTTTTTAAAAGTTTTATTATTGCTCGGGATAAGAAAATTATAAAAAGACTGTCGTTCCTTTACTTTTTTCTCTGAGCCTATAATAAAAATTTGAAAAATGCGTTCGATACTTGGTAACTTATACGAACGTTGAAAATTCATTATAGGCCTGGATAAAAAAGTGATCCACGGTGAAAAAAGAAAATCCACCGGAAGTTTCGACGAGCGACGAGCACCGGACGCGGACGTCCGTCGATTTTCGGTGCCGCGAACAATAAAGGTGACCGAATTCACTGCGACGCGTGATGTAATCACCGGGAAAACGGCAGGTCGGGCCGGAGACGACTTTCTCGGTGGTAGTCAAAGATGTCCCCGTCGTTTCGAATGCAACGAAGCAGGCATACGCGCCGGGGCCAGCTTCGAATATTATAAGCGTGAATAATAGGGAGCTTGAGTGCTTTTCCGGGTCCTTTCCGTTGACCCGGCATCTTTTCTGGGGAAAACGGCATTCTACGGTGTATAAACGTGCACCGGAGTGAAATACAAAGACAGTGGGTGGCTGTCGAGGGAGGCTAGGGTAGGGGGACGGTCGGTGCAACATCTACTAGCGAAAAAAACACGCACTTAGGTAATCCTGGCGACGCCTGTAGGCACCTGCAGCGGTTCTTCTAATCAAAGAATTCCGGCCGGGACGCCGGTGGAAAATTTAAATAGGCGAGACGCATTCTGCTCGTCTGCGTCGACATTGTCCTGCACATCGTCGTTGTCGTAACGAAATAAAACCCGACGGCAAAAGAGAGACATCTGTCGGTTCTTTTAATTACCGCGGTACGTGTGCCAGGACTACCGCCGTGGACTTACATTTTCCTTCCTTCTCTCTATAGCCGCCATCTCTCTCTCTTTCTCTCTCTCTTTTTCTCTCTCTTCCTTTCTCTTTGCCCGTGTCTCTTCCTCGTCGGCAGCCCGAGCTTTTGTTAGCCATTTTTCGTCAGTCTCTGTCGTTCGTTCATACTCTATCAGATCTCGCACGGCCGCTCGAGTCTGTCACGCTCGAAGACTGGAAATTTTCCCTCCGTGTCGGTATTTCGGCTAATTTTATTACCTGAAATATTTTCTACGCCTTTGCTCTGCCAAAAAAGAATTTCCCCGCTCAACCGGTGCCGTTTCCAACCGAGGAAAAAGAACAGCCGCGATCTTTTCCAAGGAATTGCTCTGACCACCACGTTTTACCTCCTGCTCCCCGTTTCTATATTTCTTTTCACAATTCGAACGCCTATGAATTGTACAAACAATTCTACGTGTTATACTTTTGGTCTTGATTGTTTGTTATTGTTGCTTGTGAGTCTTAAATGTGAATTATTCATTCATTTATTTATTTATGGACGCGCTTCAGAGCTCGCTTGTACTATATAAATAGATAAAAATAATAATCGAACTCGCCAAACTAGAATTAGAAGTATCACAATAATATGTAACTTTGAATGAATAATTATAAGCGATAGATTGTTCGTGCAAATTTCTTCAGATTGAAATAGTTCTCTCCTTTAGACAATTATTTTTACTGTAATTTATTGAATCAGCTATTCCATAAGAATTACGCTTCTCCATTTCGACGTGGTGATGCGATTTATGATAAGTTTGGCTCGATATTTTTCAAATATTTTTATTTTAAAAAATAAAATCGATATTATTAAATAATATCGATGTACATTATCTCACCATATTTCTGTTGAATCAGTGCCAAATTCGATACGTCTGTTAGAAACATTAAGCTACTATGAAATAAATATACACATGTAGTAAATGCAAATTTTCTCTGCTTTCGAGGAAATTATTATTATAATGAAATTTTAATAATTGCAAATGTGAAGTACATTATCAGGTTAAATAAATTATGGATTAAAAGTTGGAATGGAAAGACCACGCCTTTACACCTTGTACTGTTATCGTTCAGAGAGTAGGCGCTTAGTAGTCGAATTAAAAGGTGATATTATTTTTTGGGGATGCAGACAATAAATGAAATAAAAAAGATTATGTGATATTATTAAATATATTATATTATTATTATTAAGTGATATTATTTTTTGGGAATCAAGACAATAAATGAAATAAAAAAGATTATGTGATATTATTAAATATATTATATGATTATTATTAAGTGATATTATTTTTTGGGAATGCAGACAATAAATGAAATAAAAAAGATTATTTAGGATGCCTGTAAGAACATAACGAGAAAAAGAAGTGTTTAAGACTTTTTCTTTTTAATAAAATCTTATGGCAAAAGTTCATCAAGTTGATGAACCAACAGTATACTCTCACACAATAGCTTTTATAAAAAAACTAACAAAAGAAATCGAGATTGACGATTTTTTTAAAAACATTATTTTCTTGGACGATATCTACTCAAACTTCGTTCCCCATAAAACTAAAAATAATGCCTAAAAATAACGAAGAATCGCTAGCCCTTCCGGTTCCCAAATCGTGAAATTGCCGAACGAAAGGAACGCGATAAAGATCGAATGCAATCGATTCCTCCGGAGTCCCGGTACCGTCAAAACACCATAAAAGCGCGCGCGGCGCGTGCTACGGAATATTTCACTGTCCCGTCGCTTGCAGCGCCGAAACTCACCCCTTGGGCCGTTGAAGGGCTGTTGCAGGCGGTCTCCTATCTGTCCCGGCGCCGGCTCGGCCCGGCTCTGGCCAGCTCGGCCCGCACCGAAAGGGGATACGATGCGTTTATTTAAAAAATGATTTAACTTAATGGTTTTACATATGTAATCCCGATATAAACCCGCGGCTAATCTCGGGAAACCACACACGGTTCACGCGTACATCCCGCTCCCGGTAATCCGCGTACGTACCCACCCACGCGTCCTCGTTCCCCTCGTCACCCGTCGGATTCACCCCCTCGACGCCCCCGCGGCCTCCGTGTATACACGGTTTGACCTGTTCAACGCCACCCACGCCCTCTCTCCCTCTCCTTTTTGTCCAACTTTTTTTCGATGAGCAAGCACTAACGAAAATCACCGGTTAGCCGGCGTAGGACGGTGGCGGTGTAAGAGGGGCGTGTTTGTGGAGGCCGAGCATAGGGTGCGTTGTGCTCGAGCGAGCCCAGGATGATTTAGATGGTCCCCGATGATATCCGCGCCTTTTGAAAAATGTCGCCGCACCGCGGAGAACAAAAAATATAGAAGCCGCGAACAACCGGCGAGAGCTGGCGCGCGGTTTATCAGACCGCTGCGAAACTTTATTGCCGGTCGAATGGTATTTCTCGTCGAATCAGCGCTTAACAACGAGCCAGAGATGCTCTGGAATTGGGGAATCAGGCTGTTCCGCTGGTCTTCGGGTGTAATTGGGAAATCTTGATCCTTGGCAGTGCTGGAAAATCCTTCCACGTTCGCGAATTTGGCGTTATTAGGCTGTGGATCTTTGCTCGAATTATTTGAAGTTTATAAATGCTTGAGGAAGAGACACGTGGCTTTCCTCTTTCGCAAGACTCCTTGTGGTAAATGTAGAGCAGCGATTCCATCGATTCATGGCACAATGCGTTCTCTGCATTTTTCAAAACCGAGCACACGAGGAGGAGCAAATCCTCCTAGCTGCGTTGACCAATCTTTGAGATCAATTTCGTACTCGTTCCGTCAATTACACTGTATGTAAAAAACTTTTTATCGCATTCGTTGCACCAGCATGTTCGTTGTAACACTGTAAAATTGGCATGATAAGTATACTCATTATTCAGAGCTAAGCGGTTAACGCTAGAACAACCGAGTACTCAAATCCAGGGAAAGGATTATACTCGAAAAAATTGCTGCAGGCGCGTAGAAAGTAACTAAACAAATTACCCTAGAAGATCGGAACATCGGCCGTTCCAGAGACTCGAGAAAAATCTATAAATGTTGTGATATTTTTCATGGTTTTCCGAAGAATGCGTCCTCGGATCGATGCGTTTTTGAAGTGTCCTGTATCCCGGGAGGACAGAGTTCGAAGCAGCGGGGATCAGAGAACGGAATGTCCTTGGAACGAGGACACAGCGTTAGGGTTTTACGAGGTGAATACTCCGGGGATGATTCGGAGTAGCGTTCGCTGGAAGTGGAATGGTTGGATGGCGTGGGTGGGTAACGCGAAAGGTGAAAATTATTCATAAACGTAGGCCGGCCCGGCGACGTGAGGGATGAGGAAAAGGAGACGGGAGAATGGGGTCTCTCTCTCTCTCTCTCTCTTGTTCTCTCCCTTTCTTCCGTTGTACGGTGGCGCGCCTCGCAGACCGACCGAAGCTGAAATCTACCGAATATTAAGGCAGGAAAGGTCCTCCCAGACCGCATAATAAACACATAACGGTAATCCTTAAAACAATAATTAGCCGCAACAGCCAACCACCGGGCGACGATCTTCCGGGCGTAGCGGCGGAATAACGCTGTATTCGTGTTCCGTTCCCGAATTAATACCACAATTCGCGACGCCCGCGACTTACTTACCCCGATCCGAGTTATGTTACCTCGGAATTGCACCTTCTTCCTATGACCATTATCCCGCGGAATGTTTGCTTCGAGGAGAGGCGAACCGTGCGCCGCGGAATCCTCGATAGGACGCCCTCGCAATTAGACTTTCGAAAGTTCTCACTTTGTTTATCTTGATTTTTCGCCGCCCCCTGGA
>CM052148.1:15224229-15268059 GCA_028455555.1 Augochlorella aurata | reverse complement strand
CATTTAAGCGCGACTATCTAGCAAACCTTGTCGTACACGCAATGACATTTAAGAACGGTGTACATATGTAGAAGCAGATGGTGAATCGAGTAGCATGGACAGCAGTCTAGTGGCAACAGTAGGAGGTAGTGAATGCAATATCATCATGTGCAGTGACTATTAGAATGTGCGAACTTGTACTTGGTGTGACTATAGTGTATATTACTTGTTCTACATGTCGGAGAAAGCTAGTCTAAAGAATCATTTCTTACGGGTTAGAAATTGTATACTACTCTTGAACAGGGTTCGCAGTAGTAACTTCCCCACCTGTTTAACCACCGTCCAACGCAAAGGAGGGAGAGAAGGACTAGAAGTGGAGAATGTAGCGTCACGTCGCTCTCGATGGCTTCTTTTCCTGTTTTCTTTCCTTTGCGGATAGACAAAAGGGGACAAGTTTAAAGTTCTGACATAACCTGCTCGTGAAAGTGGCTGGTAATAAACGTTTGGTTTCACTTAAATGGCGATGTTCTTGTTAGGGATAAGGACAGCACTCGTCATGGTGCAGGACGTTTCGACAAGGCACGAATGATGAAGATGGAAAGGTGCACATGCTTAGGGCTGAAGACTTATCTGCGAACGAAGTAGGAACATTACCAGCTAAAGAAAACGTCAGTGTGGCTACTCAGCAAGCCCTGCTTTAGATGCAAGGATAGAGGTACAGTTGAGGATAGTTAAGGACAGTATGGAGATTGGTGACGGATGAATTGTCAATTAAATAGCTCTTAGGTCGCAAGGGTATATATATAAGTGGACAATAAGTTATATTGTCTATTGACAACTAAGACAGTAGACAAACAAGTCTTGACAAAAGTTGGGATAGACAGGCTCGCCCAAGGTTACGTCAAGGTTATGTCAATAATAGAAGTACAGTTGAGGACAGTTAAGGACAGTATGGGGATTGGATGAATTGTCAATCAATTAGCTCTTTGGTCGCAAGGGTATATATACAAGTGGACAATAAGCTATATTATCCATTGCCAACTAAGACAAACACGTCCTGAAAAAAGTTGGTATAGACAGGCTCGCCAAGGTTCTCGAACAGGTGTTATAAAGTCAGCGCGACACCTCGTCGACTCTAGCACCGTTCGTCTTGTCACTCGACGCCTTCCATCTTTCTCGTTCCCGGCGCTGCGTCTCGCGTTTAACGCGAGTTATCGCGGAAAAAGGTAAACCTGCTAGGCATACACATACAGGAGGCAAAGATGGCAAACTAGCCCGTTATCCGAATAATGCAAAGCAAACCTCATCCGAGACGTAATCCGACATTTGTCCATATTAAGGCGTTAACGCGTCGCCGCGCCGGTTTCGTTTCCGCGCGTCTGCCGCGTGTGCGCTTTGAAATTATATAGTGGCCGCATCAGTCGTCGTTAGCCAGACCCGACCGTGTTAACTATGTGTATCTTGAGCACCCGTTACCTGGCCGTTTGTCATCGGCTGCTTCCGCCACGCGCGTTATTTTCCGTGTTAAGATGCACGCCGGAATGTTTCACTTTGCCGAGACATATTGGTCTTGAATGCGGCGGCTGCTGGCCGAAGAGAAACTTCTGGCCATGGATCCCGGGGATCAGCCTTGTTGCTCTAATCCAGCTCGTCTGCTTCCGTTCGTCATTGTTCAAATTATTATCTACGGTTTATTCGGGTAGCAATTTTTCAGCCATTTTTCCGTCTGGTTTTGTAATTAATAGTTTCTTCGATGATCATGGGAGAGTCGAAAGAGGCTCTATATGGAGATCCGTAGTTGGTTGTCCTAAGAGCTTCGTTATCTACTTGCTGAATCATTAATCAGTCGTAATAAGTAGATTTAAGCAATTAATAAAACTTGTTCTTGTCTTATTCTTATTTTTTTCTTTTTTCTTATTTTATGGACATAAGGTAGAGACCAGTAGAAATTATTACTCTGCACATGAAACATAGATGTCACGTGATCAGTTATTAAGAGACTTCTCATTCACATACTACCCATTAGTAAAACGATATAATTTTTTGCAAGAACGCAACAATTTCCCTATACAAATAATAATAATAATAATAATAATATAAGGCGAACGGATGGTGCATACGGGGGTAAGAAAAGTGGGGGTTGGACAACGGTTGATTTTCACGATCGATGATGATGATGGATCCAAGGATGGAATTTCGATCGCCTGATAATCGTATGTTCGCGCGAGGCGAGGAATTCCCATTGTTTTCCGGGGTAGAGTTCCATCGCTCGCGACACACGCAACTTTATATTAAGCCTAAGTTCTAAACTAATAAGACAACAGCCGAGGTGGGACGATCAGGAGGAGGAAAGGGTGACGCTAGAAGGATCCAAGTTTCACCGAGGCAGCCACGAAGCGGGTCACCGATTACGACGTTGATCGTCTACGAGAGACAACCAAATTGGATAAGTTCAAGCAGCTTCTTCGCTGACTACTTAGACCATTACCCTCCAAGAATTTCAATTAGATATAGTTTTCGAATTCGCAAATCTTTCGGATGTTTTCGACAGTGGATTCTAACCCTGCGAATGTGACGTAGGGTTCTACTCCGATCGAACGCTCGCTTAACGCAGAAGTAAAAATAATATGTCTTTCATTGATGCTGTTCTTTCATCGCTATCGCTAATTGACGACAAGTTATTATCGTTTGTTTTTAATCAGAACAAACAGGCGATGTCCTGAATAATAGACATGTAGCTTATTAAAATTGTTGAAAGGAAAAGGAAATTTTGATTTGGCTCCTATTGCTTGCAATATGCGTAGAAAATTTTTGTTTAGTATACAGATTTGTATTATCTGATAATGATACTATTTTCCCTGTCTGACCATGGATAGACCTCTTCTCCTGATTTCTTCGTAAAAACTCTTTCGTTAGATTGATCAAAAAACGCTTTAAAATTCAGTAACAGTTTTTTTATGCATCATTGACGAAATCTACATGAAATATAAGCAATGTTCATGTGGTTAGAAAAAATTCTAACATGTTCCAATGCATTTATAATAATTATTCGAACTAGTAAAAACGGAATAGTTCACTCAGTTATAAGGGCAGATCATTATTGATTAGTTCAATAAATCGAGTTGCATCAACATCGATTATTTTAAATTGAACTGCATTCGTATGAGTTGCATTCGGATAATAGAGAATCCAGATATCGAAGTTACATTGTACTCATTTATAAGATCGGTGTTTCTACATATCTAAATGACACCATGCTAAAATTCAAAGTATATTAATCTAAGTATCAAGATAAGCGTTCACTTTAAACGTCGTCTGACCACATGCCCGATTATTCTACTTGCTCTGTTGGCATCTTTGCGCAAGCTAAACTACTTGCACAATTTCTTCGAGGACAGCCGCATCGAATGATTCACCCGCAATGAATCTAAAAGGTGACAAACTATAAAAGTCATATTTTGCAAGAGAACAATCGAAATGGAAAGGTGTAAGTTTCTCATGAACGAATCTTGTACATTGCGCACTGGGGGATTGATCTTGAGACCTCGCTTTTAGTATGTTACGCGTCCGTTTGATTTCGAATAGATCGATGATAAGGAGATCGATAGACAGATGATTCCGGATAGAGAGCGGCGATGAAGAGGCACGAAGACACACCCGGTATACGCGTCGTTTCCAGTGAGAAAGAGGTAGGGAGGCCCGTTAGGTGGTCGACGTCGGGTGTAAATTTGCATTGAACGAAATGAGGCGCTATGGGGCATTCCAGTCCGAAGTTAATAGCTTCCCAACGATTAACTGTATCTCCCAACCCACCGCGTCTACCCGGCCTCTTCCTCTCTTTCCCCCTGACCGTTCATTCGACGCGTCATGCCTGTTCGTCCCGTCTCTTTCCTTCTAACACCGCCGGTACCCCATTTCGCCATCGGACCTCTCTTTCCCTGCGATCATCCTTCTTGCTCCGGGTCGCTCGCGCCGCGTTGTACTTACCTATATCGTCCCTTCTAATAATATATGTTCCAAAGGTCGTGGAATAACTGACTTTGCCACGAGGGCAGCCTGACCGATGGCCCCCCCTCTCGTCCAATACCGAAAACAATGACGCCGTCGTTTCAATGCTTCTTCCCGACAGTGTCCCATTTGACAGCCACTCGGAAATTCGGTATAAAATCCCATAAAACCTCCTAGAGATCGCGTGTGCAGCCCGTAGGTGCGAAAGGCGGCGCCTACCGCGGCCGCAGCCAATAGTTTCCAGGCCCGGGAAGGCGCCACGGGGGTTATAGGGCATAATTTAGTGGACAGTTTGATATACAAACAATCTTTAATGAAATTCTTGGTGTTCATTAATAACGCATTACAGCCTCGCGCGGCACTGGCGCCGCTGTCGGCATTGGGACCCGGGAATCCCGTACCCTCGACCCTCCCGGTCCGCCAACCCCCTTCTCCGCCGTTCTCCTCCCTCTGTCGTCCTCCGACACCCTTTACCCTCCACGCTTTCCACTAATCCTTACACTCTCTTCCGTGGAACTTTTGGCACGTTTTATTGACGGGCCGCCTCTTCCCCGCGTGCTTCGCCCTTCTCATGCGTGGAATTTCATTTTTTGACGGAATTCTGCCTCGAGCTGTGATCCTCGGAATTTTACAAGGAACATCGCCGTGCTCGTGTATGAATTATGCAATTGTTTGTCTATAGGAGATCGGTTTTCCACCACTGTATTGAGGTAGGAAATTTAGTTTGGTTCCAGCAATTGTAGATTGATGGAAATTACGGTCGTTGCGTCTTGGGATCTTCGAATTCTGTTTTATTAATAACTTGCTGTTCACTTTTCTTGAATTTCGCGAATATTCTATTTGCTCGAGTATACATTTTTCTTCAGCTTTTAGGAAATTATTGGCGACGAAGAAATTTTAGTTACCGAAGTAATCGAAATTTTTAGTAAACGAGCTGTTTGTAAGGTAACTAACATATTCAGCAAATGCAATACACAAAAGTGATCGTGAAAAAATAAAAAATAAAGTAAAAGTCTGTCTACACAATCAAAACAGCTAAAGATGAAAAGAATATTTAAAGTTCCCGACGATACAGTTCCCGTATTCGTATAAAATAAATATAAAAATCACAAAAACGTGTGCAAATTGCATGATTTCAATCCATAGCTAGCGAAACGAGAAATCAGTCGCATCAACGAAGAAGATTAAATTGAGCTCACACAATAATTACAACCACTCCACAATTTCAATTGTGAAACAGAAGGTGCGACGAAACATGTATCAAGAAGATTAGATCGATCTCGTAAAATAAGTATAAAAATAGTGAACGCGAGTAAAGATTGCTTCGCTACGATTTCGCTCACAGAAAAACGAGTATAAAGCGTCGATCAATGAAATCGCGGACCCATAAAACAAGCGCAAAGATTGCCCGGCCACACGATTTCGCTGATAAAACCGAAGAGGTGCGAACAATTGGACAGAGCAGAACGAAGATAAGAAAGCCGGCGGCGCGAACAACGCGGCATAAATAATAGGGTAACGATGAAAACTAATAGGCTCTCCGGCGCAACGGTGAAACAGCAATTCGTTTTGGGTCTGGACGACACCCCGTTAATGAATCGACGTAATCAGGGGGTGTGGGGTCAAGCGACGAATGACAATCGAGTTTTGTATTAATGTCCCGAGCATGGCCGCACCCATGGTCCCTGCGCGGCGCGCGTACGACAGTCACCATCAGCCTGATCGTTCGTTTAATCAAGCGAGCCGCTAACACGATTAACTTATTGCGTATTCTCGTCATTCCGTGCACGTGAGACACGAATCAGCGATACACGTATACGCAATGTCCATTACCCGGCTGCGTTCTATCGTCTCCTCTTTATCTGGCCACCCCGTTTTTTCCTCCCTCTCTCTCCCCTTTTTCTCTCTGTTTACCCACCTGTCGCGTTCACGCGCGCCCGTCTTTTCGACGAATCATTGGGCGCGTTCGCCGCGACCATTTGATCAAGCCAATTCGGTTGTTTTCTAATTAAACCGGCACCTTTTTTATCGCTCAAGGCTCCGCGCTGGCGTGCGCGATGTCGCTGCTTCATAGAGGATTGCTGACTCACTTGTTGCTATCTTATTTTAATCAATGCCGAGCCGATTGTTGCGTCGATGGGACAAATCAATGCTGGAGATTGCAATATTCCGAAAAGTGCAGCAATATTGTTCCTATAGTACACATAGAACTCTAGAGAGAGTTCTGTCCTTTTATGAAAAATGTTACTCCTTTTTCTGCAAATATTCAGTGTCCAGATCTATTTTGGTTTTCGAATTCTTTACGTTTCTTTTTTATATTTATTGATACTGTTTATGTACGTTTAAGAACGAAAAACGATAAAGAGCTGGTTACAATTATTGAGTCGCTCGAGGGGGGATGAAGAATGCTGACTATGACTACCGGAAAAAAGAAGGTAAAAAAGGCGGTAAAAAGAAATTAAAATTATTATTATCAGTTAAAACTTACTTCACAAAATGCGTGGAACAAAATTACAATAACCGAGTATAGTATAAAGAATGTTAAATTGAAGTGTTTGGAAAGTGTTCGTCTGCAAAAGTACAATCTCATAGAAAATTCTATCGGTATACAGCAATTATTTGCAGCGTTATATTATTTTATATTCTGTTCGAAGCGTGAGGTTTTTTTCACGAATATTCAGGGTCAGCCTCGGACCTGCGTAATTAATCGCAACGCTCTGTTGGATTTATATAGAAAAAAAGGTTTTCGCGCGTGGCAGTAAAGGTTTCATGCTGCCAATAATACACCATAAAGAGGTCAGCCATCTTCATTCCAGAATTCAAGCACGCAGAACCTCGGCGCCTGCATGGACACTGGCTTGTCATAAACGGGAATGTCCATGTCCGGCGGACGATGTACACACTTCATGGTGTATATAAAAGTCGGCAGACAAGAAACCAATAAAAATTCTTTCGAGCAGCGTTCTGAAATCTCGACGCGTCGAATCGATGGTCTTCAAATTTCAATTGCAACAATATCGCGAACGAGACTGTTTACTCGCGTTTCCTTCGAATCATTTTTCTAGTTATTAACAATCTCTGCTGGCATTAGCGTCCTCGAAATAAATTGAATCGGAGCATCGGTTGCATTTAGTTCATTGGGTTGCAAAAATAATGCGCTTTCATGGGGCGGACTCCGGTCATTCCATTTACATCACTGTCGCGACTAGATTGCGTACTTTATCCATTTATGGGAGAGCAAGTAAAATTTATAACGGTGAACGGAATAAGAGATTTGAAAAATGCAGATATATCATTTTTTATCAATGATAAAAATACTTTTTTCAGTTCAGTTTTCCTATAATAAATCTATTCTCCTACCATGAATCTTTTAATTCAGATGGTGATAAATGAAGTATGACAGTAGGAAATTGCACAAAGGAGCGGGAAGGTAGCTAATAATAAATACGCATTCAAGAAATAGCGTTAAACGTCATGCAATTATGATCTGCTATTATTAGATCGTGGATCTATATGCGAAATAAAACTTGTCCTTATCAATTGTAAACTATCGATTAGAGTTACATAAAAATATGAACAATTTTAGTCATTTGTCTCGATGTATTACTATTTCCTGTTTTATCTACTTCTTTCCCCCATGAAGGTAACAGATTACTTCATTATTACTCAACAATTGCACACTTTCCACCTTAAAATCGGCGAAACTACGAAGCCGCTTTTCCAGACTACAGTACCATAGAATTCTCAATCACATATTATTACATAATAAAAATGGCGAGCAGTCTAAATAAATACAGCCTCGTCGTTTCCGCGAAGCATCGGTAATTGTTAGCCGACAGTACGTCCAGCGTTGAGCGTTAACGTTCAGCGTCGGAGTATCCTATCCGCCAAAGACATAAAAGGCGCGATTACCGAAGCAGAGCCGAGAACGTTTGAAAAATTCGCGGCGGAAGCGCGGGAAGAATACGAATGCCGGAATCAAATAGTCGAGGATGGACGATGCAGGTAATTCCGGCGCGCAGTGCTCGGCCGCATCCGGGCTAACTGCATTTTCAAAAGTGGACGCAGCCCGCCGGTTTATGCGACGATGAAAGTATGCATCTCGAGGGCCGAGAGGCGCCAATGTTCCGCTGGCATAAGCGGGGCCAACGCACATAAACGCGCGTGAACTCGCCTCCCGCCAGTCCCCGCAGGGTTCAGGGCTGTACACAACAATGTAGAGATCGGTAGGTGGGAAGGTCACGCCGGACAACGCTCGACATCGGCTCGGACCGGCGCGGAGGAGAACGGAAGGGCGAGGAAGAGGCCGGAGGAATGATATCATCGACGGTGTTGGCAATGGGGGACGATATAGAATTTTAATATAGTGCTTTACGAGCGCGATTGTCCGCCATTTTACGGCCGCTATAGGGCGGCCATTTGAATTCTTAGATCTGCATACTTTGCGGAATTGCGTGGTCCGGCTGGCACGACGATGGGCGAACGCCACGGGGCTGCGCGGCCACCATCAACCACCCTGCAGTTTCTCCTGCTGTTTCTGTCGTTTTGTGGCACCCTTCGAGCACGGGCCTCCGCGCCTCTCTATTCTGCTTCGTAAAATATCGGGTCGTTTCATAAATAATTGGTTTTTACCGACCGGTGTTTGTTTCGCCTTATGGTGATGCGCCGCTGAACCAACTCCCAGTTTTAAACCTCTACTACTTTTAGGTGCTGCTAATGGCATAGTTACGGCGTGGAAGGTTCCTCAAGATTTTAGAGATTCGGGACCTTTGAGGGGGAATTACTTTGCGCTGTGAGTGCGCTGTTGTTGTACGTGCGTTCCGATATCGAGGTATTTTCTGTGTCGAGTTTTGAGCTTATTGGAAGGTTCTTTGCTTGTTGTAGCTTTCGAGTATATAGGATTCTCATGATCTTGGAGCTTTGGGATCCGTAGGAGAAAAGTAGCTACTATTATATGTTCGAATTATCCCTGCTCTTGAATTTTAGACCTTTACTACTTTCAGGTGCTGTTGATTGCATCGTTCTGCTGCTGATTCTTTATGAAACAGGCCAGCGACGAGTGCGTTTAGAAAATCTTTGTACACATTCTTAACCCCTTGCACTATAATAACGAGTCAGACTCGTGATGAACATTTCGTACATAATTTCATAAATACGGCTGCCAATAATTTCCATTAAATCAAAAGAAAATTTGAATCTTCCGTCATCAAAATTTGGAAACGGAAGAGACAATCGGGAAACAAAAGTCCTCTCGTTTCATCGAGGAAATTATTAAGAACGAAGTGCTAATCAACGTAGTTCTGAAAGAAATCATAGTGCAAGGGGTAAAAAAATAATTTTTCATTAAATTGACATAATTCTTAAAAATTGATGCTCCTTGTGTCCAAACAAGAAGCCCACTCCCTGCTACGTCCTCGAAGTACAGAAGAAATTAGATAATTTCATCCAACAAACACAAACGGCTTTAAAATCCTGACCAAATCGAACATAATTCCTGTCGAATGAGCTGACAATGCAACCACGCGCCAGCAATAGTAATCTAAACTCCCCACGCTATAAAATGCTGTCTATTTCAATAAAGGCCGGTTACCCGGGATTAGAATTCTTATGGGCAGATAAAAGTTAACGTATTGAAAGTGGCAGCGTATTATCTTTAAACGATTTATCGACGCTGCGGAACAATGGAATTCGACACCGTCGTTTCGACGCAGATGACCTAATAATCGCAGGATTTCGAGTCACGTTGCACCAGGCAAATGACGGAGGGACGAAGCTCGTCGGCACCCTCCCACGCGGCTGGCCATGGAAATATCCCATTTGATTATCATAGAATTTCCGTTTGTTCGATCCCGCGCGCGAATTATTAATTTTTCCTACGACGCGTTCTCCCGCGGCCTTACCAGCCAGCACGACGAGCATAATCAGGCCGCTTGCCAGCGCGAGAGTGACTTACGGTCGTTATTATCGCCCCCGATAGTCGTTCGGATGATTCCGTCGCCGGATAAATGCGAACGTAAGCGCGGCAAGATGACGAATACGGCCGGCTTTATTGATACCAGATACATGGGATTTTATTGCGCCGTTACCGCCGGAATTATGGGCCGGTTTAAATTCTCAATCCCCTTCGTTGTCTTATTAGAGTCATTACCGTAGACTTATTGCCCGGTGGCCTTTAATCGAGTCCGAGATCCGAAACCGTTCGCGGTTACTGCCTCTCAGACACTTTTATCTTGGAAGCTCGAGTAAAAGCATCCAGCTACTCGTCAAACTTAATTCGGCTAATTACGAGATAATTCAAGCAACGTGATAATTCGATTAATTCGAATTAACCGTGTACCATGGCGATCGAAAAGTAAGAATTCATTCTTTGGTGGCCAGAGATATAAAAGATCATGGTATTTTTATTATTAAAATATAAATTAAATTAAAACTTAATTCGGTTAATTACGAAGCAACGTGATAATTCGATTAATTCGAATTAACCGTGTACCAAGGCGATCAAAAAGTAAGAATTCATTCTTTGGTGGCCAGAGATATAAAAGATCATGGTATTTTTATTATTAAAATATAAATTAAATTAAAACTTAATTCGGCTAATTACGAGATAATTCAAGCAACGTGATAATTCGATTAATTCGAATTAACCGTGTACCATGGCGATCAAAAAATAAGAATTCATTCTTTGGTGGCCAGAGATATAAAAGATCATGGTATTTTTATTATACAGGAACTTGCAAGTCATCCCAACGTACAAATCGCATAATAATAATTTCATATATTATTAATTAAATTAACTTATACATTTTCAGATATTTAAGCCTTTATTACTACTGTCGGTCAGCGAGATCGCTAATAATTATTTATTCATTTTTATTGATGATTTTAAAACAAATATTATTGGCATGCAAAGTAGAAACAATCGATTATAATTTTTTAACACTGCTGCGTCGATAATATCGCAATGAACATTAGCTGTCTGTGATACCTCTATCAAACATTATCGTTCAATTTGAATACTTTTCTGATAACAATATCGCAGACACGAAACAGATATTGAAGTATTTGAAAACATTTTACGGAGAACGTGTAAAAGGGTGCCCGATTGTTGACGCAAGGGTTGAAGCGATCTACCCCGAAACCGAGCCCTTGAAGTTTTCATAATCGCGAGGAGCGGTCCAGAGGCGCCTCGACAACAAAAGGAGTCGAAGAATGATGTTCGCGGGCGTCGTAGGACCGAGAGGAAAAAGGCGGGGGTAGAGGAGAGAAAGAGGAGAGCGCCGGAGGTCGAAGGAGGAACGGGAGCGTCCTCTCTCGCTCCGCCGCGATATAAGCCGTATCAGTTATAATTTACAATGTTATGGCGATTTTATGTATATCTTGGCAGAGCCGTGCTCCCCCGCGCTGAGAAGTATTATTTAAATTAAACGGGGCTAAACTAAGCGAACCGGCGGCATCGAAGTGGCGGAGAGGTGCCGCGCGGTGGTATGCAAATTATTATCGCGGAGCGATAATTTAAATGCATATTTCGCCTCCTATATCATTTTATTATTGCCAGGCAAGTTAAGTCAGTCCGTGGGCGAACGTTTACGGGAACAGCCGCACCCTGTAACTACCTTCGGCGGGCCCAGGGTACAGCTTCTATTAGAAACGCTATCGAAGCGTTTTCCCCATATAATCCTCATTGTTACTGCCTGCGGGACCATAATATCCTGTCGGGGTAACGGCTACCGGCCAGGATTAATACTCGACGACTAATTGTATACCGCAGGAAGTGCCAGCTCATCCACCTTTGGCCCCTGTCTTCGAGACGGCCTCCGTGGCCTACCTATGCCGCCTCCGCTTGCCGCTGGACTCGATTAATGATCTTTGACGAACGATCGGGTCTCCGTCGTCGATTTTCTGATCTCTCAGATCAATCTTCCGCGATGACAATTCTTGTTATTTTATTTATGTCGTTTTGCGGAATTGTTGCTTTCTCTGGCGGATTTGTAATGATTAATGGTATCGAACTGGAAATTCCTGTTGCGTTATATTGAGCAAGCTAAGCTTTGTTAGGATTATTTATTAAAAGGTGAATCTTGTTCTTTCTACTTTTATATTGTTAACGAGGTTATTCGAATTTTGTGTCGTATTAAAATATTTATATTTAATAATTTATACTGGCACTGGTGTGCTGGTAATCATGTTAAGAAATTACAGGTCTTTGGGCAGATTTAATTAATTCGGATTGGAAACAAGATTTTCTGGCTTCTGTTACGCTTTATTACGCTTTATTGTTCAATAAAATAGGGTGAAGGCAAATTTTATAGACTCCAGAAAATTATGCAATTTGAAAGGTTACTAGTATAAAGCATTAGTGACGAGAACTATAAGCTATAACGCAGGCTTTTTGGACACGTTTGAAAAGATTCGAGTTAGGAAAGTGCACACTAAACACATAAGTATAATTTTAACCCTTTGCGATCATACTAAATTGTGTCATGCTGGTCGGAATTAATATTTGTTAAACAAACGGTGATACACAATACGCAAGATTACGAAGGAAAAACAAAATTTATTAATTTCTTTTTAAAATTTAGATATATGTAACACAATTTTTTATGTAAAAATAAAAATATCAAAAACAAAGAAATGGTGGCTGAGCACACGACCATAAAGGGTTAAACCCGCGTGTTCGATAAGTCGCGAGCAAAGCTGCGACAGGAAAGTTCGTCGTGGATTCGAGAAAATGGCCGCGGTTCGGCAACAATGTTCATGTTTCGCGTTCTCTGTATTGCTTCAATTAGTCAGTAACGGGCATTTCGATTACCAAGCCGCGTCACGTCAGGGGCACGTGGCTTTGAATGGGGAAGAATTCAGCCGGTCCAGGAGGAACCGCACGAATAAAAGGGAAATGTATGGAAGGAAAGATCTAATTTGTTCCTGTCGGGTCTGTTTTCGGTTGGGGGGTGGCCGAGGGCGGGGGTAACGGGGCGAAATTAATATTCATAAGCGTCCAGAGAGGTCTCGAGGGCGGGGTCAACTTACATGTATCTTTTGCTACTGACCCTGGGCTACCGGGGCGATAACGGTCGGGAATTAAAATACTACCCAGCCAAGTTTTAATCCTTCTTCGTTATTAGGAACACACGCACGGACGTGACCAGGCTGCCCGCGTCTGCTCCTATTTCCTCCGAGTTACTATGATTCCTCGGCAACGATTCCATTCGCTCCTAGCTCTGATAGAGGCAGCTACGAGGGCGCACTTTCGTTTGGTAACCCTAAGTTAGCTGTTGCAATCTCTTTGAAAAGCGTGCGTGTTACTGTAACTACACTGCTTACGTTTGATCTTTTTTATATTTTGTTTCAACACAGTAGCATGTAATTATATATATGTAATTATTATAACATGTTATTATATTTAAATGTTATAATAATTGCATATATATAATTAAATACATAGATATATCTAATTATTATAACATGCTATTACATACATAGATATATATAATTATTATAACATGATATTATATTCAAACATTATAATAATTGCATATATATAATTACATACATAGATATATGTAATTATTATAACATATATTATACATATTATATACAAATATATAATATTATAATAAATAAATATACAATAAATTAAATATATTATATACAAATATTATAATAAATAAATATACAATAAATTAAATATATTATATACAAATATTATAATAATTGCATATATATAATTACATACATAGATATACGTAATTTAATAGAAAGCATTGAAGTATATATTCATCTCGACCAGCTGAAAGCGTTTCAAAACCATGAAATAGAGTAAAGGAAATTAGGGAATGCGTAATTATGGCGTTTCTTCGCTACGTTTTGATAAGCTTAATTGTTCCTCCACGCGCCCTCTAAAATATATCAAAACAGAGGCACGTGCAATCACAGTCATCAAGGGTTGCAACAAGGGTACATCAGCGAATAGGAACTCGCATTTTGCAACTTTTGCATCCAGAGCAAATTTCTCCGTTTCTCCATACTGGAATATAAAGCAGCTAGAAATTCGGAAAAATTTGAACATACTGCAATATACTTCGCAACATGTGAAACTCGTCAGAAGAAGAAATTTTCTGCTTAACACGTGCGACATTCATGTGATTTGTACGAATATTTATCATTTAAAGTTTTAATATTTAAGAGATCTGCGACTTTTCTTTGCTAAATCGTTTGAGCTTGGGCATTTCCTGCATAAGAAAAATAATGATAGTGTCTCTCGTCTCAACTCACCTACTCAGGCATTACTTCATCAACGAGTTAAAAGAAAACTGCAAAGACTATGGCTATCGAACCTCAACGAGGCCTAGGAAGACTCTTCAGTAGAAATCTCCTCATCACGATACTAAAGGAGTCAGTATTATAGACTTATTCGAGCACATCAGCTTATAGAATGTAGACTAAATCACAATAATAATAAAAAAAATCGCTCGGACGATAAAGAAATAAGCAGCGAAGGCGTTAATACATAATGCTTCTTCTGCAATTGGTGGACGCAATTTTTAGTTTCAGTAATAATCGACGAACGAAAGGGGCGAAAGATAAAATCGTTTTCAGAGGGACAATAGGCTCGTCCGACGCTCGTGTTCGACCGAACTGCGAGGCAAAAGTTCGTCGAGTATTTAAGTCGACCGGCGCGATATCTGGCTAACGCAGCATTCATCTGTGAGTACACCCAGCTACGTGAAACGTAGTCGCAGCAGACACACATTTCGCGGCGTTGTCCCTCCCCCTCGGCCCGACAACGAGTTTATCTCTGTATCTTTCGGATGTTAGACGACCCTTGGTATTTCCTGCAGTTAGTTTCCAGGGCGCGACTCCGTGTGATTTCGAAGGGTGCGTGTTTCAGGCCCATGTTTCCTTGTAATACATGCTCAGGTAGGCACGTGCACAACCGTACGTTCTACGGCGGAACAGCGGACCGTGTACACGTACGCTTGGATAGAGTTCCCCTGAATCTGGCAATTTCATAACCGGGAGTTAAAACCGCAGCACGAATGTCGTATCTTAGCCGCCTAGCCGCCTCCTCCCCTATAAGAGAGACTTTCTCCCGCTTTTCCAGCCGAGCGGGTTATTATTAACAACCCAAGTTTCATTTCAGATATCTGGCCGTGAGTGATTCTTACTGCAACCTGGGCTACACCTCTCTTGCACTTGGTCCTTCGTTGGTTGCTTTGCTCGCGTTCTGCTCGGTTACTGCTGATTTTTGGCACCGGGTAGATATTTGCATGCTTGCTGCGAATTTATGGATCTATTCGTAGGCTTGAATGATTGTGAGATGTCTTTGTCACGAGGAGGTAAGGTCACTGGCCTTTTTTGTTTAGGTTATTAGTTGATAGCGTTCGACCGAAACGACAGGGAGTCACTCTTCGTCGAGCTCGTGTCGTGATTAGTCGCCTAACTGAGATACGATTTGGTTTTACGTTTGCGTTCTTTTATGCATCTTTTTGTCGGTTATTTGTTAAGTAGTTGTGTCGCTTTTAAATAATACGTCTATACATGTATAATTAACAGTGAACCTACCACGGTCAAATGACCGGTTCCTTGTTTTAAAATTATTAGAACAATTGAGGCATGGAAAATTATTGCATAAATTATATTATTGGAACAAGTGCTATAACAAAAAGATTTTAATAAATTGGATCTTTTCATCCTTGCCAAACAATGCCAGTCAATTTTACTGTTCATACGGCAGAGTATGTTATAATTTAATAATTTACATTATAATTTTTCCTAAATGCACGATACACGTACTTTAACTTTAATTATTTACTTTAATAATTGATAATACAATTGAGTGTGACGCGTCGTAATATGACGCTGCGCAAGCCACCATAGTGGCGCGTCGTTCCCAAAAGGTTAAAGGCGGCTCAAAGACGTCCGAATTGGACGTCGAACGTCTGAAAGAAGACGTCTTTGAGACACTTGAAATATGTCTTCAACGCGTTTTCTTATGTTTTTAATGATTTTCGAGAGAAGTCAGACAAGTGCTTTCAAATGCAACTTTAGCCATTTGCACTCGAACGGCGACTACCAGGCGCCACTAAAAATTGTTATACTACCTTCCAACATCATTATAGCAGTATCAGATTCGTTTATATGTCGTTCCCAAAATGTTAAAAAGCCGCAAAAGAACGACATTTAAATATAGAAGCAGATAAACGTCGTCACGTACAATTTTAATCAGATACTCGATCTCTCCAATGTTACCAAGTAGAATTAGAATGACATTTGCAACAAAGCCCGGCGCATCGATGCCAACTTTCCTCCACGACACCCGCGATAAGTCCGATAATGGTAATTTTCATTGGCCGCGCGTTCGACGCCGGTTAGTCAGCGTCCGCGACACGCAATACGAGGCGACCCTTAATTAGCGGGATTGCGGGAGCAAGCGTGGGGCGATTCGATGAGGGCAGAGCCGAAAAGAAGCAACATGGACGGCGTAATTCGAGGAGAACGTACGAGTCCGGTGCAGATTCACTCGGAGCCGCGGCGCAGTGAACCGCAAAATGGGATTCATGGAGGCGTCCGTTGCGGCTCGAAATAAATAAATAAATAACGCGCGTTACTCGGAGCGTGTTTCCCGAGGCGGGACTTAGCCCGCTGCTACGAGGACGAAGAGGAGCCCGTATAACTTCGCAAGAACTTCTCGTCGCATCCGGAATATCTGCGCAGCCACACGTACGCGCGATGGAACTCCGCCGTGGAGCTGTTTCGGTTCGCCTTAATGGATTTCGCAGTAATTGTAAAATATTTCGCGAGTTCCATGCGCGCGCGCGCGCGAGCACTCGCGTGCATCTGCCAGCGGTACGCGCGTATTCTTCACGCTACAACCGCGTTAATTTCGGGGCTGGATGTAACAGGTAAGCTTCCGGGAGTTGTTGTGTCACTGACGGCTCCTGCCGAGAGCCCGACTGCCGCTGCACCCGAGGATTGGCTTGACTTTGCACCGCTATCGAACGCTGCTGCGACTTCCTGGGACGGTTGCAGGATCGCGAGAAATTTCGGAGAGGCTCTAAGAGGATTCGCGAATTTTTTAGTTGGTTTCGGTCAGCGGAACGTTATCGATGTCCACGGAATCCTTCGGGAGCTCGTCGGAGCTTGCGTGGTACTTGAAAGGACTCTTTAGGCGAAAAGGTTACAAAGTCATCGGGACGTTATACTCTTTTAAAGACAGTCAGTGCTTTTGGGATGTTCTGATGGCTAGAATCCTATGGAGATTGCAAAAGCCACGAGTAACTTGAATTTTGAGGCTCGAAAGATTTCGTGGTATATCATTGATTTTGAACATGATGGAATTTCACAGATTTTCCTGATAATTAGAACGATTAACCCTTTGCACTCGAAGTCGTTCTACCTCGAATTCCAACATAGTTTCCCTGATCTATAGTATTTCCATTTTATATGACTCGTCGCATTTTATCCATATGAAATTGAGTCATGTGACTCGCACAGCAGTTGCACTTTTAATAGCTTTTTAAACACTGATAATTATGATAATTTGCAAATTATTTTGAGACATGATAGAACAATTTTTAGTGGTGCCTTAGAGTCACCACCTGAGCGCAAAGGGTTAATATACTTTCTACCAGCGTCACCAACGTATTTAGTATATTTATCGTATTAAACACAACGTATCCTCTTATAAAATATAATAAAAATCTCGTCAAAGAAAAGCTACGAAATCTCTGAATATTATGCTGTGTGCTACAATTTTAAATAATAATAATAATATTATGATAATAATATTTACAAAATTGATTTTATGATCTATGATTGATATTAATCTGACAGCGAGCGTGCTAAGCTCGAAGATTATAATGGTTGCCACATTCTTTCCTAAAAATCGGCAAAGTATGTCCCGATGGAAAGTCTCAAGAAATATTAATATCCTACGGAGATTGCGAAATCCACGAGCAATTCGATTCGCGTTCGAGATGAGCGCAGTACGTAATCTGGTTTTGTAAAAACGTGTGCAGGTGTACAGGGTGTACGGGTATGGGATTCGATCAACGAATTCCCAGATTAAGAGGGTGAAATTGCAGTCGCACAAAGACGGACCTGTCCGTTGAGCTGCGTTAACTTGGCCGCACCTAATTGACTAGCCGGGAGTTTTCCTATGTAAATGTTTGCAAAACTTGTTTCTCAAGCAGCTTATACCGGTGACAACTTTTAATCAGTTCCAGTAACGAATTCCGGGACGGCCGTGGGTCGCGGTAAAACTCTTATAACCGCGGCGAAAAAGGAACGAGAGGGAAGTTGCGACCCGTATCGAGAAACAAGCCAAAGAAAAACGTACGAGACGCACTTTAAGCTGGAAGTTACGCAGCTCCGGAGCGTCATAAATGTTTCATAAGGACAAAAAGATAGTTGTCTGAAATCCTCGTCGCAAAAGTTGCTGCTCCGAGGCGCAGCAGGAACGAACGTCATCAATCATTTTTCGACTATGATGGTGCGTCGATTATTTCTCAGGGTTGGCCTGACCTTTTCCTAAACGATCTACGAAATAGAAAAATAAATAAACTACTATCAAATGTTGCACGATATAATCATCATTTAATTCTTTCGCTCATCTATTCTGTTTCTATCGTCTATTAATGACTACAATGTTTATGGCATCCTTTCTTTTCATGGCCTCTCAATCCATTGTGTAATTTTTATATCGCGTTTCTTAGCATCTCTGCTGTTCTTTGTCAGATGTTATTTTATTTAGAATAGTATAATAATAATAATAGTATACTATGTTATAATAGTTACAATAATATTTGTAAACTATATGGAACAAACTGATAGGTCAAATATTAAAAATGAAATATACAAAGTTCGAATATTCTGAGATCGTTTCTCGAGCAATGACGCTTGTTAATTTATCACTGATAATTTGCCACTTGACAAACCACGTCATCTTCCGTGTCGAAAATCTAGCAGCTGCTCTCCGCGGCTTTTCGCGCAACTAATAACTCCGCCGCTCGTCTACCAGAGATTTAATCCCTGGATGTGCTTATTGTTATTAGGCTAGCGAACGAATATTGCGGCGAATTTTGCGGGGACGCTGATTGGAGTGGAGAATGACGATGACGCCGAGAGATTCCGTTGTGAACGATGCTCGCGGTAGCAGGGGTAGTAGGGGGATTTCTAGTCAAAGATGGTGGTGGGCATCGATCAGCAAGCAACATCCAGACCAGCGTATTTTTCGGCCACAAAAGGCTCACGGTCCGCTTATAAAAGCCCGAATCGCGGTGGGGTGACAAGTACAATGTCTCGTCGTCGGCAACCTCGCCGAATTTTTATTCCGACCATCAGAACTCACCCTCTTTACATCGTCTGGCGGCCCGGCCCCACACCCCCGGCCCCCGTTTCCCACAGGCTGCGTCGCCTCCATTCAATTTGCCGGGTTATTTTTCAGCGTAGGCCGTACTTAACGGGCCGTGCGTTTACGCGGACAACGATTTTTCAGCGGTGCAACACGCATCGCGTGCATCCGCGACGGTCACCCGCCTGCGCGACGCGCCGCGCGCTCACTTTTCCGCCGGTTACGACATTCCAGAAGTAATTAAAAGCACGCTTTAATATTACCTATGGCCTAAACAGTCGCCGCGATTGGCATTCCTACGCGCGAATTCATTCCCTTCGCGCCGCGACTTTTCTTTTCTGCGAAATCACTCACCCGGCGACGTCCGAAATTGCTATTGCGAGAGGCAACCGGCCGAATCTCGTTTATCCGAACCGATTCCTGGTCATCCGAGCTCGCACCTCAGCTTCTGTTACAGGGACGATGATTCAAAATGTTCTCAGCTGTACCACCGCGTTTCCTTGCGCTGGCTTTTACAAAAATATGATTCTTTCCTGAAGGATTTGTTTAGACTCGGAATAGAAAGGACAACTTTTTACGATCGTTGCACCAATACTGAATTTTTTCGAATGCACCGACTAGCCAAAACTGGCAACAATTAACCATAGAACGACCCTCTGGAGTTGTCGCCTACTCTGCAAAATTTTTAATTTGCAAACGTGTAAATAAGTTATAAAACATTGAGGTTACAAATGTATAATATATAATAATATATATAAAATATGTAATATGTAGGAGATAATCCAACGACGTTACTAGCGCCGGAGAAGGAGGGTCCTCCCAGGGTTGAGTTCAAATAATTCAGCTTTTTCTCGTCGGATAAAAGAGCGCATTGAACTTTTAATATCTCTCTCCACCTAAAAGATCTATTTCTCCAGCCCGGAGCCCGCAGAGTCCCAAACATTCGCGGCAGAATGATCGCAATTACTCACCCCACTCGGCTCGCATGCTAAATTCCGCGGCAGCGTGACATGCGTTTCCCGCGACAGCATTCAAACCATCTCGAATTTAAATAAATCCACCGCGAGGCATTCTGTGCCCGATAAGGTTCCCCGTCCGTCAACAGGATATTACGTTTCCCGGTAAACCAATGATATATCAGTCTCCCCTAGCAAAGACACCCTCCGTCCGTCCCCGCGAGCCGCCCCGGCGACCCCCGATGACGTGCCTTCAGCTCTTCCTCTGGAATCCCAAAGAAACGGAGCGCGCCGCCGGGGTTACATATCGCGGAGAATTTATATTTTAAATCGAGTCGCATTAGGATGGGCCGCGTTTAGGCGTCTCCGTTTCCAACCCGCCCTCCGCTCCCGCCCGGAAAGAGAATGCACGCGCTTGGTTTCCTCGCGGGCCCGCATCAGGCGCCTGTAATAACGTAATAAATAGACAGTTTACGCGCGACGGCCACCGTCGGCGCATTCTTGTCGAGGGGGCATTATGCTTAATGTTTGACGCCGCTTCCCTTTAACAACCGTGACACAAGCCACCCCCTTAACACGTGTGCTGCCCCCGCTGTTCCTCTCGCTCTTTCTCTCTCTCACTCACTCGCGGCGCTCCCTTTGTGTTTGGACTTCGGATTGCCGAGCACCGAGACGTTGGATGACTCGCTTAATCGCCTTGTTCTCAATGCCATGCGACATTCGCTCTCTTTTTGCACGAGGAACAACTTAAATAGGAAGAAGTTGCTGAAAATACTCGGTAAATCGTATGCGAATACGCATTGTTGCTTGATCCCCTAAATGATGTTATTGTTAGCGAGCTGTTTTAATTCATGCGAGTTCATACCTCCCTGAACATAATTCTAAGAGATTCTGAAAGTTATGTTGTTTTTTTAAAGTGTTTTGTAAGGTTTTGTGAAAAATACGTCAACGACCAGGGAGAGGACGAAAATGTTTAATGAACAGTTATGTTCAAGGGAATGATATCGAAGAAATAAAGTTATAACTTTGACATAAACTTTGCTAAATTTCGCTAGACGTCGCTATTTAAACGATTCAAATGAGAAATAAATTATAAGTAAGGAGAAGTGGCATGTGCAAGTTGCTTTCTGATATAATTCAAGAGATTTTCACTCGATGGACCCTACATGTCCCAATTCCTTGAACAATACTGTAGAAAGAGTAATATATACAGGTCAATTAACTCCACATTTTGAAATATTTTAAATCCAAGTGCGAATGCACTTGGTGCTAACTATTTTTATAGTTATTTATCATAGTTATGTTTTTATTGCATAACTATTTTTATTTATACTATATTTCCCAAATAATACAGAAAACAACAAAATTAAACAACAAACTATTTCGGTCGCCGAATAATAAGTAACCTATTTCAGAAGCCATTTTGATTAACTCGGTACTCTGATGTAAATCATTGCAATTTTAACAAAATTTGGACAATGAAGTTAACTTTATTACTTTTTTCACTCGCCAAATTGATCAACTCCCCCGATCACATAAAAATTGCAACATTACCGATGATTGCTATTGGCTATTTCATCTTATTAATTTTATATACCGTTAGATGAAAGCTATGCATTCTACAATATTTAATCGAATTTATATTACAAAGGGAATATTAAATATTAACATACATTACTTAATCGCATTTCTCCACTTTTTGTTTTATAGAGTTGATCGATTTGCGCAGTGAACGGCTCACATAATGACGCGAGATACTGGATCGTTCCATTGAACTTTGAGACAGTCATCCACCGATTCCGAAGCAGAACTATGACGAATGGAGAACAGAAGATCGTCATACACTTAATAAATAGAAGCCATCCGTAATACCGTGGACGGTGAGACCGTTCGGTTGCAGACAGTGGCGCCCTGCGTCCCGGCGGATGCGCCACTGACGCTTTTTGCTATCGATAATAAATTACCCACGGTGATATTTCTTATTGTTAGCGGGGTGCTACCGAGTGCGTCTGAGGGCTTTGATCGGTACGTACTTTCTCTCTCTCTCTCTCTCCCTCTCTTTCTATATATATACAGCCAGTGTCGCGTCGTTAATCAAAGACATATCCTAACTTCGGCCCGTTTCGGCTGTGCGCCATCGGGGTTCTCAAACTGCTCCCTTGTGGTGGACTTATCCCCTTCCTGTTTTCTTGTCGACATTCTACTCTTTCTCGTTCCGATATCGATTCCTTTCTACGGTGATGCATCGTTGGGATCGTTCATTGCACTCGAAATACGCTCGGAACATTTTCTGCGAACGCGTTTCTCATAGAACAGACGTCTTAACCCATTTGCATCATCGGTCTACTTCGACCGCCGTGCTTAAAAATCCGAACCGAAGAACGGACGACTGACCCGTATCACCGCGCGCTGTTGGACATATGGGTATGAAACCGACGTTGAAAAAATTTATGGTTTTTATCAAAAATACAATGTCTAAAACGACTAATACACAATATTATACCTCAAATATCTCATTTTATTTTTTTACAAACAAAGGAAAAAGAAATATTTTTTTTATATATGCTCGGTGATAGTAGACAGCCGTGGCTCGCGAAATATTCCGCGCTTGGTGATAATAGACAGTCGTCGCTCGCGGAATATTCCGCGCTTGGATGCAAATGGGTTAATCAGTGAACAAAGTCAACGACTGATCAGACAGAGATTGGTTTCTGCAAAAGTTGATCGAAGGAAAATTATGTCGCTGCGATTGGAAATAGTTACGATGGTTCATGCTGTTATAAATATCCTTAAAAAATTGATTACCGTAATGAAAAGCGTGTAGTTCTTGGGAGAATCAGTTTGGCAAGTGAAGCAAGTCAGCGATTGCTCAAGCGAACCTAAACTTTTGACACCAAGATCGAGCTGATTCGATGACGACGAGTCTTCTAAATGATCCAGTGTATTCGAAACTGTCATTGATAGTCTGCTTTGATCCGTTCGAGAGTTGTTTTAAGGAAAATGTCTCCGACCGTTCATTTCTCAGAGCTTCGTTTTATAGTCTGTCTGCAGGAAAGGGCGGTTCGCCTAACGTACGGGTCGATTTGAATTTTACGACGCGTACAGACGGCCTTGAAATTGCGGTATCGGCGCGAGGGTTGCGATTTAAATTACGCCACCTATCTGTACATAATTTATGTCCTTGTTTTCCCGGCGCGATTCGCGGGAAATCCGCGCCCCGCTGGAACCGGCGTCTCAATTTAAATTATCCTGAATAATTCTCGCAATATCGGATTTTTATGGCTCGGAAAATGCGGCCGTCTTTTCGCGATCTATAACGACACGATTTCCCGCCACTGCGTAATGGACTTCTTAATACCGCGTCGTTCCAGGGGCTGTGGGATTCTCTTTAATCTGTTAGGTATAGCTGAGTTTTGCGCGAAACTGTTTCTTCATACGGCAGAGTTCGACGCGAATTACTCGTAGAAGATATTATAATTTAACCCTTTCGCTTCGAGCGACGGATATATCCGGCATCCAAGAAATATGTCAACTAATTGGTCTAATGTTTTTAGAGTAGCTAATATAATTTTGCGCAAGTCTTTTCATATTAAAAATGTGAAGAATACGTGCTATATTAGAGCAACAATTGTTTTATTAAACATAGTAATTATTTAAGACGTATATATTCCGTACGGTGACGACACTTCAGCGGACTAGACTCCCGAAGCGAAAGGGTTAATAATTTACATTATAATTTTTCCTAAAGGTACGATACATGTACTTTAAATTTAATTATTTATTTTAATAACTGATAATAGAATTGAGTGTGACGCGTCGTAATATGACGTCTGCGAAAGCCACTATAGTGGCCCGCCTTTCTTAAAAGGTTAAAACAGAGTTACAGCCTAAAACTTCGATATTAGGACACAAGCAACGTCATTCTAAATTGTCAGCTGTTTAGGAAATTCCTTTAGACACGCTTTTATTGTGTCGCTTCGTCAAAAATTTGTCCTACATAAGCAAGTTCTAATACGGGGTTTCAAAAGGTCATAACTTACTCATTTTCCATCTTTTTCACTTTCTTTTCTTGTAGATTAATAGAGCGTCCATTGCAGATACAAATGACTAGGTATAATGTTCAACAAAGAGTAACAATCGTCAAGTTTTTCCATTGCAGTGAAGAATCAACGATTAAAACTCAGAGAAAATAGTCGAAATTCGACATTTAGGATCTGAAAGGTTGCATAGGGTCATGGCAATTTCTGTAAAAGGAGCCCGTATTTGTCAGTAAGAAAATGGTGGTCATTCGAGGGATGTTACTTCTACACGTAATACTAAAAAATATTCATTGCTTATATTTCTAAATAAATACTAAGAAATTCGGCGACCACCCGTAGTTATAATAAAATTAATTTTCTGTTTCCAAGACTGGAATCAAAGACACGAAGGTCGGTGCCAAAACCGGCCAAGCAGTTTAGCCATTCCCATAGGAGCCAAGGAGTCATCCAATCGATAAGCCCGGCAGATCGCTCGGGCGACAGGAGAAAGCATCTTCGATTCGAGTCCGGGCAATCTATTACATCGGAGGCTCGTGCTGAATGCGTGAATGCGTTCTGGGCTCGTCAAACCACGAGACAGGAATCTATCTATCCACGTATGGAAGTACAATATGAGAATCGGATCCGACATCAAGCATGATGTATGGTGGCTGGCAAGATACACCCTCGCTTGGATGTCTTTCTCCACGCCGGCCCCTCCCGGAGCCCCCCGCCGCTTTTTCCCGGCGACCCCCGCCACCCTTTGTCTTTCGGTGTATCAGTTTCGCCGACCGTCTCGTCCCGTCGTCCGCTCCACCCTGGAATTCCGTGCTCTGTATATTGATGCTTGCCGAAAACGTTGCTCCCCCAGCCGGCACGGAAACGTATAAACACGCGCGTGGCCGCAGAAAAATATTCCCCGGGACAGCGTGTCAGTCTCGGGGATCCTCCGGGTAATTCCGGGGGCTTGGGCGACCTTGCTTGACGAATCGAAGGAATCGGGACTCTAAGCCGACGATCCGAGGACGGTCGATGGCGAGCGACCGTCGGAATGTTGAGATTCAGCTGCGCTTAGGTTGATTTTGGTTAACCGTTCGAGTTCCAGGGGGTTTTGAAAAAACACTGTCGAAGAATCCCAAACAGAACCGCGCTTTCTCTAAATGAGTGAAGAGAGAAGACTCAAGCAGCGCTATAGCGCTTGTTTTATTTTATATCGAGAAATACTAAGCGGCGCGATATCGCCTTTGTTTATTTTACATCGATGAATCCCAATCGGAGCAATAGCGCTTCTTGTATTTGTTAGGTAACGCGATTCTTTTTCTCATCGCTCCGTCACATTTATTGCAGTTTGAAAAGCGATCGGACGTAGTCTTGCATAAGTGTTTCTCATGGTTAATAATTGTGTGTTTCAAAATGATTAGAAAAAGTTAATTTAGATTTACTGTCTAACTTTTTTAAATTTGGTGTATCCCCAGTAAGGTAGAATGAATCGAAAAGGAAAATCTATGAGCATAATCACAAATCCATGTGATTATATTATTGACGACGATGACGACTACATTGTTGCTGTAAAGTGCATTTTGTTAAAGTTTATAAAGTTTATTTTGTAATGAATTATTGCATTATTATAGTATTATAGTATTATTATTATAGTATTATTCTAGATATTGTAACATGTACTATTTACATTAAAAGCAGAAGTGTGATGTACTTGCTTCAGTAAATCTGAGCGTGCGACTTTAACAATCGGTAACGCACTGTCAGTTTTCCACAATGTTCGAAATATACTGAGTTTTCTCGACATAAAATCTCAACAGCGATCGCGCTGCTTGGGACTCAAAAAGTTAAATAGTATCTTCACTGCGAGCAGCTTTAATTTAACATTAAATCTGCCGAATTACAATAATGTAATACAATAATGTAATTTATTCACTTGCGTCTCATGAACGTGTGTTTATAATTGTTATAATTGTGTAACAAGGAACCGGTCATTTGGTCGTAGTAGATCCGACGATACTTTCTGGCCTTCTGTGTATTGATTTTTGCCGAGATACAATTATTATAAGTCTGAGAAGTCTAACTCTCCTCGAAGAATTGAGTTTTGTAGACAACATTATGCACTTGCAAGTGTTTTAGTCTATTTTTACAGAATTTTATGAAGTTTCTAGTGCGAGACATTGTCGTCTTTTTCTTTTAATTTCTTTTAAATGTTTAGATACAGTAGTCAACACTGTGTATCAGATGTATGCTAATCATTTTTATGGAACTTTTTGCCAAATTATACTTAGAGGAAACGTGACATTCAGGGCTAAACTCGCATCGTTCTATGATAACATCTCGCATTCATAGCTAACCAGGCTGATTAACTATTTAATTCCCGCCCATATCTCACGTAATTGTTGCATCAATGTTCTGCATCATTCTACATCATTCTTAATCTCAGAAACTCGCAGGTACCTTGTACCACTAGCTCGAAAAGCTGTCTCATAACGCAGACAAGAAGGAACAATTTCAGCGACGAATTTCATGGATACCGAAGAATCTTCAGTTCGCTTTTTTTGTCTATTGGAGCACGGGGATGCTAATGGTTTAATTGAATTTCGATTATCCAAAGACGGTTTCTTCGTTCCCCTATGCCGGTCCCAGGGTCTTGTTGTGCTATGAATCAAAAGCAGGGCGCGCCTGCAACTGACGTAATTATTGAGATCTCGATTCCACGAGGATATCTCGGCTCTCTTTGCTCGCTCCGCGGCCGAATGGCAGCCGCATTAAAATATTAATGACTCCCCGTATCGGAAACAGACTTCGGGAAACGGCCCTTGATTCCTCCGGACATAAATCACGTTTTCCAGCGGCGCGATTTCTTTTCGGTCGCTTCGAGATCGATGGTCGAAAAACTGTCTTTCGCAGAATCCTTCTCATCCCACGAAAAAGAATAATTCCATTGTATATTTATAGGACGCCTGTGTCTACCGCGTTTCTCGGAAGAATTAATCGAGAAGAATTTCGAAAGCTGAAGAGAATTCTCAATCGTCAATGGAATCTATGTATTTCAATTTCTTCCGTGCGATTTATGAATTCTTCGGTTATGTATTCAGTTATGTATGATATACTTGTAATTGGGGGAGCCTCTCCGTTTTGTTTAATTTTAATCTCTTATCAGAGTCTCCTCTTTCGCTGCTTGCTCCGGGGTTTATCGTTTCCATCTTTAATTCAAACGTCCTCGATTCGATCTCCGAGTTAGGGGTGGCTGGAAAGGGTTGTGCTCGTGACATAGACCGATGACTATGGAGGGCAGTCTCGTTTCCTCGTCAAGATATGGAATGAGTCAAAGGAGGACGGAGAAGGACAGTCGGCCCAATGAAAATGCCCGGAAAGTCTACCTAATTTTCTGCAGACTATCAATCTCAAAGCAGTAAACTCGACAGTCAAATTAAATTAATCCTTCTTTGATCAATTTCGTGCCACTTTTTCCACGAAAAGGATGTTTTAACATAAACTTGGGTAAATTCTACATCGATGTGCAATAGATTTAGCTCGAAAAATTCAGTTCGTACGTCCCAGTCTGAGTAACACATTGACGACAATTTTTTATTAGAATTCAGACGTTCATTTACACTTTAGCATCGTTGAATAAATCAATTTTTACTCGTATACTGCTACAGGATAAAAAGAGTAGGGTAGTGGAGCCGGTTCTATTTATCCAACAAGACATGAAAATTTTTAATTCAAAAATAGACGAAATAAAAGAATAAAAGAATTTAATATATCTGGTTCTATAAATATAAAGTTAACTATAATACCTTGTATCTCAGAATAAATTCTAATTTCCCAAATTCCGTTCCGCTAATAAAATTATTTCGATTTTACCATATGAGTTCGCGAGCGTTCCGAGGTCCATAGAAATTTTTTCATCGTAGAGTTCAGCACGGTATTCAGATTAGCGGTCGGTTTGCAGAATATTTTTAGTAAATCGGGCACTGAATGCGGAACGCGGCTCGCTGTATCTCCATCTAATATGCGAATGAAAAGTCCGATTTGAAATTCAAGCCGGTGCTCCGGTGGCAAAAGAAAAAAAAAAAAGAGGTCGAGAATCAGAGGATATGCAGGGAGTGCGAATTGGTCGTTGGCGAGAGCTATCGAGGAGACGATGCAGCACGGCATATGGGGCCGATATCGAGAAAGGATCACCTGTTGCATCTGGAACGATGGGGTTGGGGCCACGAGGGTTACGGTTCGAAGGGTATTCAGGAGTTCGGGGGCAGGAACAACCCTCGATCGGTCGTGTAGTGGCCAGCGAGTGGCTATATCTCTTCGAACGTCCCGTAATCGGGCTACCTTTGCTTTACCTTCTGTCAAGACACCGCAATCGCTTTAAAGGGATCTCCTTCTGGACCCGGCTACCTGATATCCCTAACGACTGCTGCCCCAACTTTCAGCCACGATCGGAAACCCTCGGGAAGGGAGGCGAGATGAAAGCGAATCCTTCCGGAGCCTCTCCTTCCATTTTATCAATTACGCCTTTCAATCTTTTCAAGATTATGCTGATTTTATGGTCGAGGATTTGATTTTCTATTAGCTTTGGCTCGTTGATTTTTCAATCGTGGATATGTATAAAGAAAAATTGCGAGATGAATAAAATTTACGTAATGAGGGTGATAACGTGAATAGAGCATAGTTTACTTCAATGTTGATAATAAAACGCGATAGTGAACATACATGACGCGTTAACATGACATGCCTAGTTGTAACAGTAAGAGAAGAAATAAGTTTTAGACGTTCCAAAGTTCCAAACGATGCGTCATCAATAAGAACGTTAATTTGATAGAAGAGACTGAAAATATCTAATAAGTAGACTGCGCGTGATTATGCAAATTATCATTTTCATACGTGAATTTCTGGAAACCAAAACGAGAGATATTTCTGAGATGGTATCTTAGAGATTTCTGGAAAAGTATAATCGAAATATTATTTACTTCCACCAATGTATTTATGTGTAGAGAATAATATATTAATTTGTTTAGCAGAATATAGCGAAGGACTTGTGCTCAGAAAATAATATATTAATATATTTGTTGAAAATAATATATTTGTTTAGTAGAACATAGCGAAGGACTTGTGCTCAGAAAATAATATATTAATTTGTTTAGCAGAATATAGAGAAGGACTTGTGCTCAGAAAATAATATATTAATATATAGTTGTTGAAAATAATATATTTGTTTAGCAGAATATAGCGAAGGATTTGTGCTCAGAAAATAATATATTAATATATAGTTATTGAAAATAATATATTTGTTTAGCAGAATATAGCGACGAATTCGTGCTCAGAAAATAATATATTAATTTGTTTAGCAGAATATAGCGAATTACTTGTACTCAGAAAACAACATATTAATTTGTTTAGCAAAATACAGCAAAGGACTTATACTCAGAAAATAACATATTAATTTATTTAGCAAAATACGATGAGATAAGAAAGCAAAATTGTCGGCGCAGTCTTGTTCAAAAGTGTCTTCAACTCTTTCCTTCTGGATTTTGCCAAGCTTCAATCTCCATATTGTCGGTACTAACTCGACCAATATGGCGTGCTCTTTTGAAGTCACATGGAGAAACGCAAGGCAACGCGAATGGTAGAGAAACATACTGTTTTCGCGTGGTCAAAATACAGGAAAACGTTATCAGCAAAAAGGACGCTCCTGAAACGGAGAATTCGAGTCCGTCGATCCCGAGGCCGGGTCTTTTGTCGGCAGAGGGACCGCCACCGGGGTCGGAAGGCAGCGGGGTTGGCTGGATTCCTGTGGGATTGTCGGAACGATGCTGGAATGCTTTATGAAGGACTGACCGGCGCCTTAAGGCCGGGGCAATGATCCATTATTCCACAAACTGAATTGCCACGCTGCGTCAAACAATTTTCCTTCAGCGATGGCTTTTCCTATATCGCGACCTCTTCGATGACGCACCCTGTTTAATTTTGTATATCGACTAGAAGCAATCGATAATTTTCATTTAAAAGGTAAACGTTTTACCCTAACACTACGCCATTTATATCAAAGGATCGAAAGACGCTTCCTAAAATTTTAATTTAAGATTATTACTTAAGTTTAATCATTTCTTGGATTTTTCAAGTTTTCTTGCAACGATGACAATTGCATCGCATACAATTGGGAAGGCATAAAGAGAATTTAATAATTGCTACATTATTTCACCAAAATTTTAATTTCTGTTTCTCACAACCGTTTTGGAAAATTTCTATTTTCGCATAAATATTCGTAATGCAATTATAGCATTAATTTGGTAGAAATAAATACATATAAAAGAAAAGAAGATAAGCATAGCGTTAAAACCATTTTTCCCGTTGAAGCAGCGCAATATTATACTGAGATGACTGAAATATATGCCGCACATATCTGGGTCATGGGAAAATGGCTGATACTATTCCGTAACTAGATTTAACAAACTGAATATAATTAAAACTTGCAAGGTAGAGAAAATTAATTAATACGATTTTGAGAGCAAGATAACGCGTTCAAATTGCTGACATTGTTCTCCTATTTTCTCGAGGCTCTAGAACTACAGTTTCCGAATAGCGACGATCCTCGCGCAACTATAAAACTATCAAACTACTGTCAAAGACTCATCTCTTGTTAAATTCCGCACAAAAACGGAATACCGACCGATTACTTCCGAATAAAAACCGAATAAACCGATTGTAATTTGCAGAGCACACTGCGTCGTCTTTAAAGGATGCAGGTTTGCCTAGAAATACTATCGGACCACACCGTAACTTACATATTCCCGGCGGTTTTTCTTTCGACTAATCTCGCACAGCTTCTCGCTTTATCGGCCGTGAAACCGTGAATTTACTGGGCCCATTATTGGCCGCAATCGGCGGAGAAGGCGGTTCCTCTCGGCCGTTCCTCCATTATTAATAGGACGATTGATCAACCTAATTCTTCAGAGATTCGCGCGAACAGGGAATAACTGCGGACAGGAAAGAAATTCCAATAAGAGGGTGGAGACAGGGCCGAGAAAGAAATGAGCCCATTTTGATAATGGGTTCCTACATGGAAGCCAGCCGGCTGCCTGTGAAACTCTATAGGGATTTGGCGGGCCATCGCCGTTGGATCACCGGGAAACGTTGGCTATACACGCGTGTGCGCGTCTCTACACGCGAATTGATACGTTTCTGTCGCTCCGTCTCCTTGCTGCTTTGAATTATCGACTGCCGGAGCCCCGGGAAGAGAAATGATTTTCCACGGCCATTACTCTTTCCACGTCCGCGACATCTTATCGAACTATTTCGGTTCCCACGCCGCAACGTCGCCGGATTCGAACTGCGATCATTAATATCGATATTGAAACATGCAGACCGAATCACAAAAATTAATTGATTACGTTATTCTTTTCTTGCAAGCTAGAATTAAATTCTGCTTTCTAGTCGTCCATATTTTCGCGTAAGTGCAGGCACACGGTAAATATAAATTTTCTTTCTCTTCGAAGGAGTTATTGCAATCAATTAATTGTGAAAATGACGACACGGATTTAAAAGCGATATCTTATAAACTGAAATATATCATTTCTGTAAAAGTTATAATAGATCAAGGATCGGCGATCTTTGCTAAAATATTTTGCTGTAATATGTCTTCAGTTCTATAACTTGTTGTATCATGTAAATATTATATTGTATAAATTTCTACAGCTTCGATACCGATCCATCAGCACCCCAGTCTCTCCAACTAGCGAATAATTAATTCCCTCATCGAGCGACTAATAAATAAAATGATTGGTCCCTTAGCCCCCGTAACGAGTTTAATTGCAAGACGACGGCAGATTAGCTGGGAGATCAATTATTCCAGGAACGGAGGCAACTATACCAAAAATGCTGTTCTCTGTGGGTAGCCGGCGGAGTCGTCTGCTCCTGAGTTAGCGGCGGCGTCGTTAGCACTCTTTCCGTAGGAACGGGAGACAAAATAAGTGCCGGCTGCCGAAACGTCGTTGCGGTTTACGTCGAACCTGGTGTCTGCCAGAAAGGTTAATTTTAACGAATTCAACGAGGCACGAGAGGTCGGAGTTTAACAGGATAAGCTAATTGTGGGGTATTGGCTAAGAAGTCGAGAGAAATGAGAACGAGGGTTCCCCGGGAAGAGAGACAGAGGGAGACAGAGAGACGGAGAGGCAGAAAGAGAGAGAGAGAAAGAGAGTAAGAGGGAGAAGGGTCTCTTCGCTCGGCGCGAGTCGAGGATCGTTAGCAGCCGGTAGGTGAGCGGAATCACAATGCAGTTTCTTATCAAAGATCCGAGCCTCTAAATACACCTATCTAGTCAGTTCTCCGGCGGGCTAGCCTTCGATCCTCGTTGTTATCTCGAAAAAACTCGCAGCAGTCCCATGAACAAACTATAGTCTTTTGCGAACGTGTTCAAAGAATCTTATAACGTAAGTGGACTTTAAAGTTTTTTTGGTACATTTTTTAAAAGGTAAACTTTTAAAAGGTAGATAATTTTTAAAAGATTTTACGCGTTTCTGAGGCAAATTAAAAGGAACTTTTCTGTTGAAAATTCACAAATTATTTATTAGCGAATTAACTCTTTATGGAACTCACGTCTCCTACAATTAGCAGAGGCTATTTTGATTTTGCAAGAAGGTCTACAGTCTAACCATTTAATTTAGAATATTTTGTATGTTATTAATTTGCGAGAAGCGTTGGTAGAGAGAAGACATTCTTCAAGTTTGATGTAGAAGCGTGCATCGACGTTCAGGGGATGAAAATTTATTTCTTAATGTTATTCAGAAGCTTTGAATCAAAATAGAGAGAGAGACTAAAATATAGTAGAATAAGAATATGCTACATTAATACTAAGACAGTGAAATAAAAATTTGCTTCTCTGGTTAATAATTTTATCCAGCTGAAAATAATATATTAAATATTGTTAATATTCATGTTTTCAATTTTATCCATTCTTGTCTCGAGTGCGTAGACAGTCTATCAATCCTTTCAGTGCTGACTAGCAGGAGAAATAGAAGAAATATATACTTTTCACATTATTTTCAAGGCTTCATATTACATTTCTATTATATAAACGCCATTCGGATAACATTATTTATACTTCCATCATGCTGATATTAAATATCACGCAAAAATCTTGCTAGATTAAATTGTCCATAAGTACCATAAACATTGAAAAATTAAAGAAAACAATAAAAGGTCGAAGTACGTAGAGCAGCCTGGCGACGAGAGGAAGACTACACCAGGGCGAAGTCCGAGCGTCGACTGATCGACGTTATCAGCTCTAATAATTCATCGATAAGTCTCCGGCGGAATCCAGCGCCGATAATGGAGGGTCCGGCCTCGTCGGCTGACTTATTTATCCAGATAAATAATAGGAAATAAAAACGGCCGGTGCCTCGGGACAGGATGTGCCGTGGAGCCGAGTCACGGTAACAAATGTCCGCCACTCGATCTAAATTGAGTTACCTACGTATGGAAGAGAACATTCCCCAACCCTCCCCCGACCCTTCCCAACCCCTCGTTTCCTCCTTGGACCCTCGGGCTGACTATCCCTCTCGTAGAAACCGGGATATCGCTCGTGAGAGATCCGAGCCGGGACAACGGCCATATTGCTGGCTTTCTTTTTTCCAGCGCCCCGCGCGGGGGGTCGGATAGATTTTTCTTAGCGGACTTAATCTAAGCCCCCGAGTATAAAGCGACGATTGGGGAGGACTCGAGCTGGCTCGAATTTTTTATTCGCCGGCTACCGACGTTCGAGCTTAGGCACGCTGGCTTCGCTCTGATGTCGCTATTTGTCTATTCGAGCTTCAATGATTTCTGGCTGGTTTTTAACGATTTTAGTGTCGCTTCTTTTATACTGTTTCTAATGGATTATAGTCGCGTCGCGCTTATTTCAACTAATTAACCCTCTATGGGCCGAATTGTTTTCTTAAATATCTATCTTACAAGATAAGACAACTTACAAGGCATTTACTTTAATATTTCAGGTTGATGATGCTGCCAACCGTCATCAATATTGTTACTGGTTATTTCAGAGACCTTATATAATTAAAACGTATACGTCATCTTGTGAAAAAATTAAAATTGTTTGGTAAATTGTAGATATATTAGCACGTGACCTGAAAGTTACACGGGCCCATAGAGGGTTAAGAGGATATGGAGTATTCAATTAATTCGTTACAATGCTGCGATATATTTTTATTGATTTATACAGTTAATCGTATCGCATGCGAATTGTTTTATTCTGATATGGGAGGTTCGGATAATCGAGGTACTGCTCTGCTTTAAAACTTAGCGAAGTTCCAGATTTAGAAGCAAAGTAAAGAATCTTTTCTTCATTTATATTTTATCCATCATATGTATTTAAACATTTATATCATTCAAGAAAATATGCATGTTGCATGCATATCATTTTTACCATAAGACAGTCTCTAGTTGGTAAGTGTGTTCTGATTTTTGTCAAGTAATGTATGCAAATTTGATACATTTGTAATTGATAAAGCTTCTTTAACAAACAATCTGTTATAGAATTTCGTTTCTCCTACCCTCAAAAAACACTGTCCTTCCGTTTGTTCCAAGTAAGACAGTATCTAAGACGTTGGTTGTAATGAAACGCTCAACGAGATGATTGAAACAAATGTTCAAGACATCAATTCAGCGGATCCAATTCAATAGAAATCAACTTTAAATAAATCAATCGGTGCGTTGCGCTTTAGAATGTCATTTTATTAACTTATCCAATAGTTCGAAAAGCACTAGCAAACTTCTCTTGAAGATCTAGTTTTTTCAGTCACAGGGATTAACGCCGGCAAGAGAGACGCGAAAATATTGTTCTTGCTTGGACGTGAATAATTTCGGGGGCCGGCCGAAAAAGTTATCAGAAGAACATCTGCTCCGGGCAGTAAAGAGGAGGATTCAACAAGCGTGCGCGTTAACGTCGCGTAAATTTTTGTTCCGGCATGGAATTAACGCTTGTATAGGGGTCGCAGAGGAATAGCCGAGAATGAGGATGAGGATGAAGGCGACGGACATGAGTTACACGGGCATAATAATCATTACCAGCCGCAAATGTCCGGAGCTCTAGATCCGAGCGTGTGCCGGCTATACAGAGGTTACGACACAACAGTTAGAGAGTGAGATGGATACAGAAGAGAACAGAGGGAGAGGGATGGAGACAAGGAGAGAGAGAGAGAGAGAGAGAGAGAGAGGGGGTATGCATATTTGCCAAGAATTAATGCAACCGCAAAATGTTGACGCTGTTTACGATCAGCTCGATATGTTCCGCCAGTTCACCGTTACGCGTTAACGTCGCAATTGCAGTGCCGGTGTAGCTTACAATTAATTTCGCGCCTGCTCGCTTCAAAACCCTAATTGACCAATCCTGATAGACATAACACGAGCATGCTCGACGTCGACCACCACACGAGTCCTGCACGAAATTTCCGATTTTTATTCCCTAATCGCGTTCATCTGTTTTAATTCGTCGTTTTAATACTAAATTGTACTCTGCTGCTAAAGTTTGCTCACCGTTCTCAGCGACGGCTTCGCTGTATATAAATTGTTCAAAGTACATAAACGTCCTATTCAATAATCTAGTAGACCTGGTGCAAACTTACCGTATCTGGTTAACAAGAAATTTCGATCAGCAATGCAGCACCATCGTCCAGAAGATGAGCATTACAGACACCTTGGATCCCCGGGCCCGGTGTCAGGGAGCGCGGAAAGTTCGACGCCATGAATCTTCCTTTGTGGCGAGGTTTCTGCGCCAAAGGATCAAACGGTTATCTTCGGCCGCGCGATATTTTTCGGGGCACAATGTCGGGGTGGACAAAGCTGGATCTGGAGGGTGCGGGTGGTCGATTCTCAAAAAGTTCGCTCCCGAAGACCGGAAGGCCCTCGATGGGAAAGGGGCCGGGAACACAGAAAAGGGGCAGCCTCATTGTTTCGACGGTGTAAAAGGTAGGCTAACAGCTAGCAGTCCTGGGTGGCGTAGGAAGCAAGAAGTACGATGATGGTGGAGGAGGATGGTGTGGCAGGGGCAGGGGGCGGGGGCGGAGGGTTAAAAAACGACGGTGGGTGGGATGGGAGACGAGGTGAGGAGGAGGAGGATGGGGGTGGTAGGGTGAAATGCGGAAGGGGCCTCGAGCGATTCAGGGTGTTCCGCAAGTGTAAATGCCAAGTGAACAGTTCGAGTGAACAGCCCTTCAGTACTCGCGGTGGCTCTCGACCTTTATAATCCGAGCATAATTACTGGGCGGGCAGTATAGCGCCTCCTCCGCGTTCCTACCACCAGCGTCCGCTCCTCCACCACACCATCAGCAGAACCACCAGCCGCTGCCATACACGAGAGATTAATTGTTATTAATTATTTTCCCGCGGCGGGTAATTGCGTCATCGCCGGCAGCGGTGCTAGCCCCCGACGGTAACTAGCAACGACGTCGGCTTCGCCGTTTAACAATGAAGCCGACCGCGTCCTTTTCAGGCCTGGCCGGAAGCGGACGCTTGAAAACTGCAACCCGCACCAGAGCCTGCACGGGGCTCCCTACGCCAAGCCACTTCCGGTTATATTCTTTCAGCCGCTGCACTCTCGGCCACCGACAGTTCAACCCTCGTTCAGCCCGCTCGTTTTTCACCTTATTCTCTTACGCCGCGACCCGCCTCCGCCTCCGCCACCCTCGAATCTTATTCGTGCAAGGTCCGTCATCTCGATGCGGCCGCTGTGTTCTTACTAATTTTCGAATTTAACAATGGGGCCCGTAAACTCCACGCTCTCGAGAGGATTGGAACAGGCGATTTAAGGCTGCTCTTTAACCGCTCGTGGAAGAAGCCGCAGGCTTTATGGTGTAGCAGCGTTTTACGCGTACGGTTTCTTGACTGGTCATACTGTTACGGTCGTTCTGCAACTGTTCTCGCCTTCACCTGCGCGTCCGCATATTTTATTATTTACTAATTTCTACAATTTGTTATTTACACTGGACACTACGATTATCTGCACTTTTGTTATAATTTCAGTACGCAAAGCTCGCTATCATAAGTTCACACGCCGGCTGTCAATCACTGTTCTGACAATCTGATCGGAGAATCTTAAGTTGTCTTTTATTACGCCATCTTTATCGTTACAATATTTCGCAACAACATGTAAGAAAGCGAACATGACGATGCGATTTAATTTAAAAATGTTTTTAATCTTTAGAAGGCTGATATTTTTCAATCTACACGGTCTGTAATGTACTGTAAGAACCTCTGAAGGTAAATCCAATACTGCTCAATGAACATGTTCTGAAACTGATCTACAGAATGATAATTCAGCTAGGAAAATAATATTTATACTAGATCGTTGAGGGCTAAACTAAAAAATGGAAATAGGAGATACTTCATCTTCTGTCTAAGTAAACCATGAAAAAGTGAAAAAGAAGCACATCTATCGCATAAATACAGGACAACATAAATGGATAGCCTAGTGGATAGCGTTCCGATTAGTACGAACAACATGCCACCAAGATTATTGCAGCACTCGAGGTACCAAAGAAGACCGAAGAAGATAGTTCTCGCCTCCAAAACCGCAGTACAAGGTTAAGACACCGCAGAGGCCACTCATTTGGTCGGACTCTAATCGTCCGAGGCATCGCTCAACTAGCAAACGGTCAAGCTAGTGGTGTTTTCGGAAGATCATGGTTTCCAAGGGAGCGGGAAGATAGTTAGGACACTAGAGGGAGGACAGGTTATTTGCGATTGAAGCTGGTGCCATATCCTCGGCCTGTCATCCGGAGAATTGCTGGAGCCTGTCCGATGTTGTTGTAAAGGGAGCCCGCGGTAGGAATTTAAGAGTGCTTGGGGCACTGTGCTGTGTAAATTATTTGATGTTGCTCGCTGAGGTCTCCTTCGGTTTTATTGTATCTCGAAGCTGCCTTGATCGAGTTCGGATAGCAGAGAAATTGCTTCAAAAAATTGCTATCATTGTACATGATAGGTTCTAGCCATTTTGGAGCTGCGTTGAAGTTTTAGCTAATGACCGTCGATCAGTTAATAGGATAGACTATAAAATAGTTTGTCAATGGACAAGATCGTTATTGTGACGTCATGAGAAAATTTATATTCCATAAAAAGTATAATAATAAAATTTATATTATTTGAACTACGGTTTGTTATGTTTTCTAATCATGGAAGTGGTCATTTAAATCCTTGGACTCGTCTAAATTAAACTGTTTTTGTTATACTATTTTCAGCCGATTAAAATTATTAAAAAATTAAACAAAGTTCTGCATAGCTTCAGTATCCTTCAATCAATGCAGATCATTTTTATGTTTCATAAAAATCTGCATCTGCAGTTACATCGTTAATATTGCCTCTTCGACATTCCCATACCGTAATTCCTAGCTGTATTAATTATACCACGCCGCTGAAGAAAATCACCCCATGACGTGCAATATATACGGTTTCTACAGATCTTATAGTACTGTCACGGAGTGCAGACAAATTGCAGCTCAGATTAAAATCGTCCACTTTGTCAGCGCACAAAGTGCCGCGGTTCGGATGCACTTTCTAATCTCCGAATCGACCCTGGCCGGGACGCGTCCGTCCCCTATCGTAGCGCCACGTGAAAGGGTTAATGAAAAAGCGATCGTTAAAATTCATCCGCAGCTCGGCCCGCGTGTCGAGCTCAAAAATCCTCTATTCCGATGAGCCAGGAAGATTGTACCGGTCTTTCATTGTCCACTTCCCCCGTGATGCAATCACCCCGGCGGCCGGCCAGTAATTCTCGCGAGTAAAGCATAGTAACGTGGCCACATACTCGAGGTTTTCGTGCTGCGGGTCCGCGCTCGGGAGGGTGCGTTCATTCCGCACCGTCCCGTGCGGACTGGTCATCCTGCCGGAGGACGACACAATTAAAATAGCTATGCTTACCAGGGCTACGGGCGCAGGGGCCGGTAGCGAGGCAAGAGGCTGCTGGGCCAGAGGAGGGCAAGAGGCGAGGGAATAAGAGGAAGTGGATGTTGCCGGTCCGAGGAAGAAAGAGGAAGAGGGTAGCACCCCGGGGGTACCCGCGAGAGGGTGCTGGTAAGTTCTTTCCGCTCGGCTGCAAGCAGAAAGGGAATTATTTTAATTGCGGACAGCCTCGGTCGACCAACCCCCCACCTCTTGTCTGCCTCCCCGCTCTTTCTTCGGCCCATGCATGTGACTCTCGACGATCTCCCTCGGATTCCCTCTCTCTCTCTCTTTCTCTCTCTTGTTCGTTCCACAGAGCAAATTCCTCCCCTGCCTGCCCCCCTGTCTATGTGTGCCGGAGTTCTCCGACCGCGCGCATTTACGTACGGGCTTAAGCTTGTGCACACGACTGCCTAGGTGGCAGGATTTGCTCCTGGACCCGCCTGCCCGGACAAGAATCCTTTCTTCCACTGGGGAATCGGATTTTTGTCTGATCGGTGCTGTCTGGTCTTTTGATCCGTTTCAATCATGGATGAAGTCTTGGATGCAAGATTTTGTAGACGACGATGCATCGTTCGATAAAATGCTGGTTTCTTAATATTTTAAATAAACTGCGTCGGTCTTATTTCTTCATCCTTTTTAAATTTTTTAATTAGGAGGTTTTAGAATATTGTTATAATTTCTTTTCGGAACTTTAAATCAAACTGGTACTAATATATCTCCTCACTAATAGCAGGTTAATATATCTTCTGATTGACATTAAGAAGGTTAATTCTGTGTCAGTTCTTATTTTGGATACGGAAAAAGCTCTGAAACAGCGGAGCAATGTTAATGCAAATTTAAATCGCACCTTTGCTTTAAAAGTGACAATCCGAAATTGCCAACGGATTATATGTTACTGCAGATGTTTTCACAGAACTACGCTAAGCAATTTTTCTGTACAAGATAGCGACGACTATCTTTTCCATGAACTTGCGAGAAGTTCGTCTTTCAAACTTGAACGTGAAATCTTTCGGCAGATTTCGAAGCCGCTGGTCATTGAAAGAGTACGAAGATTTATGAGGTAACTTTTCGTGCTTGTTATGCTTGATCTCTTTTGAGGCCAGCAGGATACGGGCTGCATTTTGGACGTAGGAGAGACTGTAAAAGGATCATGTTTTCGAGGATATTTTTCTTAATTCATCAAGGTAGATGAAGTTAAGGTAGGTGATCTTAACTAGCCTTACTGACTGTCAGACGTTTACAATACTACACGGTTCTCTGTCATGAACTTTAAAAGCTGAAAATTGTCTCCTAGATCTCGATCTTCTTTATTAAAGATTGACGTCAATTCAGATGGCGCATCTTATAATCAAGACTACGAGTTTCATTATTCATCTCACGATAAACCTAGCCAGCATCTTGGATAAACCTAGCCTCGAATACTCCAAAGATTCGAAGAATTCGAACATTTGTAATTCAATTAGACCATGCCAGCTCCACAAGACATCAATAAATATTAAAGTAATTAATTATAACACCAGTTTCCCAAATGTCTCGAAACTCTTTCTGCAACCGAGTCTAGAATCTGAAGATCCTGCGGATGCCGAGGTGTTCCACTTGGCAGTTCAGTGCGCCGGACATTTTATCGCAGACCATCCGCCGGAAGACACCAATAAGGATCGAGGCTGGCTGGAGGGTGGTGGGTAGCAGGGTTTGTCAAAGGTGGTAAATGAATCAGGCTTCCAAGGAGCGCTCTTCTTGGCGAGACAACGGCGTCGCGAAAGAGGTTGTTCGCGGCTCGAAAGAAGCGTGAACACGAGACGCTGGTCTCGTTCCTGACTGCCTATAGACTGGGTGGAGCGATGCGCGAAAGGTTTATCGCTCTGACGGCTGTTACGAACGCTTGGCATGGTTGAAATTAATCCGAGCGGAGCCCTCGGTTAACCTCCTCAAAAGCGGCCGCAAAACGTTGCCTCTCTCCTGCCGCGTCTCACAACGGGGCATTTCATTCACCGGGCCCGTTGCTCGCGAGAGATCATCGCTCTCCTCGCCGCCCTCTCCTCTCCTCTCGTCGCGTTTTCTTGGTCTCTCGCGATGCGCTCGCGTTCGCGCCGGTGAGATCAACGAGGCGGTGCCCTCCTTGTGTCGTGCGTCGAGAAGGAGAGGATTAAGCCAGCCGGAATTCTGCCGGTGTACGCTCTCTCTCCGGCCGCATTCAGTGGCTCTTTCGGCTTGAAAGAAGAGCGTGATTTCCGACGCGAGAACATCTTTCTGCGGAGCCAAACACGAAAGGAGACATCAGTCTGCTCTTGGCTACCGTTGTCGCGTACCACGCAGATAATAGCGCCCGACCGCACGCCGGGGCGAACACGTAATCGCGATAACGAGTATCCTGCAAGCTGCGCCGCTTCTTGATCTCCTACTCCTCCTCACAGCTTTAGTTTCATTTTATACTTCCTCAAGGAGAACCTCCGGCAGACTCCCCGATGAACCCCGCTCGAGGAACTCTGCTAGACCTTTCCGGAAAAATTCTCGCGAGCCTCGATTTGCAGATTTTTCATATTTCTTCTTGACAATAGGGTGCAACCCTTTGTTGGTTGCTAAAACTCTGATGCGAGAAATAAAATTTGACTGGATCTTTCCTGAGAGACAAGAGTCAGTGAGATTGCCTACTAGGTTGCAATGCTTGCAGATTTCAGATACTTATGATGGAAGTGAGAAGATGGAGTATGAAGCAATGAGGGGAAGATTTTAGAAATCGTGTTATATTGTTTTCATACTTATTGAAGCCATTAGGAAGCTAATCGGATTTCATGCTCTCTTTGCGACAGTGAAGATATTTTGTATCATGCTGAAAGTTGCTTTGAAGATAATTTAACTAGAAAATATGTGACTAAATAATAAGATGTCAACCCTTGGTTGTTCAATTAGTTTAGTGAATGTCAGCCCGTCGAAGGCAACCAAACCGAATAAAAATCCTTTTATTCGTACTTAGTCACGTCTTCTAGGTCACATACGGCAGCCACCTGTTCGCGATCATCGACCCCACGCCCAGAAACGCTACCCTGCATCGCCGAAACCCTGAACAGAGTCCGAGACTCCGAAGTCGCCGTCACCAGCAGAATTCGAGGACACGCGAGCCAGAGAATCGAAGAAAAGAAGGTGCCGAACGAAACGTTCTGTTTGGTATTCAAGCTGTTTATTCGAGATCCCGGACAGCGGTGCGTCAGTCATTGACGCTTGCCGCAGGTAGGCATGAAATTGTCGCGGCTTCCGCGTCAATCTCTCAAAGTAGAATCCCACGGCGGCTTATTGTTGCAGTCGAGGAGGGGCCGTTAAAGGGGGTGGCCGGGTTGCCTCGAGTGGAGCCTCTGCCGGCTCGTTACGCACCAATTAAATGTGTGCAGCCTGGCTGCCAAAGATATTAGAGTTATCCGAGCGAGTGGCCGGTCGAGCAAAAATAAGTAATTAGAAATACCGCATGGATAATATACGCTGCAATTAAGGCCGAAAGAGGGCCACCTAGTTGCCACCGCGAAAGCACCGCTTTCTGTCTTTCCCTCTCTCTCCCTCTCTCTCATTCTCTCTGGATCTGCCTCCACCCCCGACGGTGGCTCGGCTCTTCCCCACCCTTCGGAGTCGCTTGCAGTGCTGGTGGGCACCGTGCAAAGGGGGGTGGAGCCTCAACCGGATGCGGATTCATAATTAAACACGCCCTTAAAACAAAATCATTACGGCTGTGTCGACTCGGCCTGGCTTCCAACCACCCCCGCTAGCATCCTCTCGTACACCCTCTCCTCTCCCCCGCTTCATCCCCTTATCGGCCATCTCTATCTTTTCTTCCCCGGAGCCGCGTATTCCGTCCCTCCGCGCAACCCTCTTGATGCTGTTCCGCGTTGTAGGTGAGCCAGTAGAATAGCCGAGAAGGTGAAAGAGACGCGGCGAGCCGCGGGAGGGGCAGTTTTCCTCGATGTCCTCCCTGTTTCTCATGCTTTTGCTCCTCATTCACGTAAACACGTACTCGCGCGATCCTGTACGTCGACAAAGATCAAGCTCACCCGCCTAGAACCCCGTGCGATCCTGCACTTGGCCGCTTCCTTCACCTCCTCTCACCTAGGGATAGAGGTCCACCTCGGGGGTGGCAAGGTGGATTTTGCCGCATGTCCCGGCACTCCTTATTTTTTCCATTTTGTCTGCGGGCTTTCTCAGTTTTTGATGCGTTTCGAAGATTCTCGTTTCTATGTTAGCTTTAGGACATGAGGCTAGAGTGAAACCACCGAAGATATTATGGTACTTTAATCGATCAAGTGTCAGTATAGGAAGTAAGAACAATTGTGTAGTAAAAATCAGACCTACTCATTTCTAAAATCAACTGTTTAAGTAAAGATACTCCAGAAAATTCAGTAAGATTTTCATCTTTATTAAGAACTTTGAATAGAGTGAAGATATTCTTCTGTTGTATATTGTGGTATTTTATCAGTAGTTTTAGAAAGTAGTCACAGAAAGATAAACTTCTCGCAGTGGATTCTGATTCTTACAATAGATGCAAAGAAATCATATCTTCCATAAAGATGTGCAGCTTAAGCAAAAATTGCACAAT
>CM052148.1:15192556-15224129 GCA_028455555.1 Augochlorella aurata | reverse complement strand
ATCATATCTTCCATAAAGATGTGCAGCTTAAGCAAAAATTGCACAATCAGCAACAGACAAAATAATATTGTCTCGCACGAAGATCCACAGTTTACCCATGTTATAATGAGTGACACCGTGCATAGTACTTTCAAGTCGCATTAATCCTATCAGTCTACAAGATTCCCGAGGAAGTGTCATTAAAAATCTGTTTTAACCCTTTCCAACGCTACATCAAACTACATTCAACATTAACTATTGTATTTCACTAATTAACTTACTATTACTATAGAGTTGCAACGACACAATTATACGCCCACAATGTAATCCCAAATTAAACATAAGAATACAAGTTATACAATATAGTAGTAACAAATAGCAAATTCTGCAATAAACCAGAGGGAACATTTGCCCGGGAAGTTGCCCGATAAATCAGATCCCCGAATCCAGAGCCCCGGCTGTATCAGACGACGCAGTCGAAGTGCCCATAGACAGATTCTAATCAGACAGAGAGTCCTAACGAACCGGGAGGCAGCGTTGCAAAAAGGGTCAGAAGAAATCGGTCAGCCTGCATAAAAATGTCCCGATAGTAAATCCATCCCCTCCAGGAGCCCCCGCGTTACATGCTCGTCGTGGCTCGCAAGTGGATTCACCGGGTTCTAACAAAACGGCGGACTAGCACCTCGGAACGAGTCGTCTCCGTTGGCTCCGAAGGGTGTGGAGGACCGAAAGGGGAACACGGAGGAACGGAGGAGGACAGGGACGCGGCAGTCCGTTGGTGGTGGAGGCGCACCTCGCCGGATTCCCGCGGCGTGCTTGGGAGGGTGGCAGCTAGTTCCTGCACACCTCCCTGCGCTGGAGGATGGGGGGTTGGGCATGCGAACCTACCGAGGCATCCGGGGATTCGAACTGGTTCCACCCACAAAGTCCATCGCGCCGGTCCGGCCGGCCCGCGAGGAGCTTTCGCTATTTTCTCATAGCGGCTATAACCGAGGAGATCCAACCCCCTCCAACCCTCCGACGTCATCCTCCTACGCCGGGATCGGCCAGTCATCGAGTGGCTACCGTGGATTCGTTAAGGAATTAAGGATACATGCGCACCAACTTTCGGAACACAGAGGCTGCCCGAAGCCAGCCAGCTCATCAGCATTGCGGCTGCTTGGATTTCTTTGTGTGCTATTTGTATGCGGATGATATATCGATATTATGCGGCTACCGACGCCCCCTGGCAACCCCTTTACCGCCGCCCTCTGCACACTGTCTCCCTACCTTGCTGCAATCATTACAACGCCACGCCGAGAGCGAATAGAGAAACCGTCCCGCTGAAGTAGGCTGGGACCAGGCTCAGATTTCGGTCTTGCGCCAGGATGTTCGGGGATACTGCGTTTACTTGTTCGGTTGTTTTATTGTTAATGTATGTTCAACCTTGCTGGGACGTGTGATCTCCGGTCGCCTTAACAGCGAACGGGAAAATGAAATGTTACTAGCGTTTTTTGGAATTCTTTGTAAGATGAAGTTTAACATTCAGATTTATTCCTGGAACTTATTATAAGGCGATAGAAATTAATGCTACATTTGCATTCAAAAAAGAGATGCGAAATGGTTATGAATAATTTTGAATCGTAGAATTGACGAATAAGCTGTCGATCTTTATGCTTGTAAAAATTTCCTACATCTGTAAGAGATGCAGGCAAAATTCTTTTTATCTCTTTCTTGTTTTTCGTATTGCCTATTCGTTTCTGTAGTAGGTGCACGAAATCTGCAGTGTATTTATTATGGATAAGGCAAGATCTTCTAAATTCCCTTGGAAAATGCATCTTAATAGGATCCTGTTCAGATCCTCATTGACAGATTTGAGGAAAATCATCTAAATTGCTCATATTTTAGACAATAGAAGCATTAGTCATCCTAGAATAATTTATTTCTAACAGTATTTAAATGTAGAATCAAAGTATAATTATAACAGTTAATTACTATCTTTGTATCAATTGATATCAGATAGACGATTTAACTTTATCTTTAAAGTACTATAAAATAAAAATCGTAGTAAACAATGAATACAGCTTTTTATTATTAACTTCGCATCTCTTGCTTCCATAAAACACCACTGACATTTAAGATCATGTATTCTAATGATTCAGTACACGTTTCATTATTCCAACTACTTATTTTAAATCATTATACATTTTACCCTCAAGCAATTCATTATTTATTTCAATTTTCACGTCAGCTAAAATGGAAACGACAATACGAGGAGATCGAAACTATATTGATGTTAGTCACATTTTCCTTATTATGCGATACTAGAACTTTTATTATATAGTTACAAGTGCATAATAGTACTATGACTTATTTCATTCGTCTCTTTAACATTTTGGCATTATATTTCAACACCGAAATTTTCGGAAACAATTTAAAAATCTCCGTCTCCTATAGCAGTGCGAATGGATTTCCCCAATTTCCTCACGAACAGAGACAATCTCTATGAAATCTAGAGCGTCTCTGATTGGCGCACGTCAGGATTGGACAATAAATAATTGCCGGATGACGGATGTCACGGTGTTTTCGCTCATTTAAATGAATATTAAGCGGCCCCGAAATTTGTCGCGCGCTCGGCCCGGCTCGCTATGAATTCTATACGAAACTGGTCTACAGTATGCGAAACGTGACTATTCGCGAGCTCTCAGACACTATTTCGCGAAACTTCACGGGCATTTAATTACTTTCTCGGTAAAAGTGTGCGGGGAACGGAGGAGGACGGGAACGAGGAGAGCGGGGTAGGGGGGCCGGTTTTGCGCGTCGCGGCGCAGCACGGAGCGCGTCGCGAAAGTGAAGCAAACTGTCCGTAATTTCGCAAGTTCCCGGTGTCACGTCGTCCATTTATTACTCAACTTATTGTCAGCGGGCGAAGGAAACAAAAGCGCAATAAGACGCGGGGAAGAAGCCGGACGGAAGCCCGGAAAACGCGCCGCACGGAAAAAGGCGAAAACCGACGAAATGAAACGTTCGCAAACGAGTCACGATCCCCTAATTAGGGGGCTAAATACCGCTGACGTTTTTTGCCGTTGCAATATTATCATATTTAGTATGCGCACTTAGGAAGCCGGCTTAAATAAGCCCTGGGACCTCCGGAGTACGGAAGCTCCGGGCGAAAGCACGAAGTCTAATAAGTTCCACTGGCCGAGCTGCAGCCGGACTGCGACTCGTATTTCTGCGACAGTATTACTGCTCGTTCACGTGCTCGCGTTACCAGATCTACGATATTTGATCAAAAACTGCCGACTATTTCATCCTCGTCCTACCAATTAACCTGTCCTGCCCCTGTCGTCGCCGGCAACGTGTTAACGTTTCCTTCGCACACTCGCGGCTGGATGATCGATTCTGCTCGAACAGAAATTACCTAAATAACTTATTCAATGACTCAACTATGCTTTTAAGAGAAGCTCAATAATTTTCTTTTATATTATGTATAACCTAAACTAACCTAAATAACTTATGCAATGACTCAACTATGCTTTTAAGAGAAGCTCGATAATTTTCTTTTATATAATAATTTCGAAAGAACTTGTTACCTTCTGCCAAATAATTTTGAAATCTTTGACTGCTGATCTTCGATTTTGAAAGAACTATTAGAAATCAATTTTCAGGCTTCCAATGGCTAATTGTTCAACATAAAAACTCTTGGCATTTTTTCATTGCCATGATTTTGCAGTGACATCGAGTTGTTATTACCGGGAAAATTGTTTCGAGATTGTTCGAGACGGGATTCGAAGAACTGCGGCCGCGCGAACCACCCCCATCGGCCTTCGATTCGTAGCACTCGGGCATTGAAGTCTCCTATCTGTTTCAGTTATTCCCCACCTTCCGCCGAAGCGGCCGATCGAGGCATCGAAGTCTCAGGTGGGGCGAGTTCCTGTTGGAACTTCGTCTGCTGGCGGAAAACCGACTTCAAAGCGAAACTTTTTTCACCCCTAATTCGAACCACTGTACAGCTACCAGCTGACTCTCTCCAGTGCAATTTATGTCTTTGATAAATAATATAAAACAATGAACAAGTTTTTCCAATTTCCAATGGCGAATTTGTTACATGTAATTATCTTATGAATATTGTGAAGGAATTGTGAAGGAAGGAAGACCTCAAAGTTTGAAGTCACTCCTGCAAATAATTTGCGTTACTAAGCATCGTTTAAACAATTTTTTACGACTTATAAAAATACAGAAAAGTATCAATTGATTCAAACGTTAATACGTCGATCAATACACGCGAGATGTATCTATTCATGTAAAGTGAGGTCTCAGAGATGCAAATAGTGTAGCATATTATATTAAATTGTTCGAAAAGTAATTTCGTCATGAAAAATTTCTTAAATCCCCTTGTACCAAAGAATTCAACACTTATTTATTTTAATAAATAAAGTTCATTGCAGATATTAAAAATCGTCTTTCATATTCTTTTGAAAAGATGAAAATACTTTCAGAATAACCAAATAGAAATTCACGTTTTTCTAACGAATTATAGTAAGACACAGAGCAGGATCGCGCGAAGCAGAGATCCCGTCGATTCTGTCCAAGAAACCCTGATATTTATTGTACCTTTGGTTCCACGATTCCAGTAATGTTCACCGCGATCCGGCGTCAAGAGGCGACTAAAGTTTCGCGAGCAAGTAAATAGATGAAGACACGGTCGGTGCGAGAAGGAGCCGCTGCGAAAAAGATGGGCGAGGAAGAAGCGGCCTAAGAGAGGCTCTAATTTACCGGAACGCAGGGACTTTGCGTCTGAGACTGAAGCTAACTGCTAATTTAAGGGTTAATTCCTTAGGAGACAAGTTGGCAGAGTTACGACGAAAATATTCATGGCATTATGCATACGCTTAGTCGGACGGCCGGGTGTCGCTAATAAAAATTAAAAAGTCTAATTGTGAAAGGTGCTGGTTGGGCGGTTTAAGCATCGTTCCGTCACTCCCTTCCTTCCCTTATACATATATTATACATCCCGGAGAGTCCGAGGATCCTCGACACAATTATGCCAACGATTATCCGAAGCATCCCTCTCTAACAGAGAGGGCCAGTCAATCAATCGGGCGCACGCAGCTTCCCAATTTCCCTCGCTCAAATTGAAACGGAGATTGATACGATGCTCCCCTTAAATGGAAACCGTCCCAGGGCACTCGAATTATCCTTCCTGTCCGTATCCTCGCTTCCGTAATTCGATTTCCAGCCGAAGAAACGAAAACAAAACGGCCGCGGCAATCTTCCTGCTCCTCGATATTCAATTTCCGATACGAGCGCGCCTCGAACACCTATTCCGAAGGCGTCAACGACTCGCCAGGGGGATGTTACCGTGAAATATGCTCGCTCCTTACCTGGGAGCTCGATCTGCACTCGTGTTCGCGAAATACTACGCGCGGCGAAACGCGGCGCACCCTAAAATTGGTTCTTTTAAAATCTTCTTTTGTACATTGTCGACAGCGATCAAAGTTAGCGTCTAATTTTTCCAACGAGTTCTCTTCCCTAAGTGGCCAGAAAACACTAACACCAACTCTGGATCGTATTGTTAGAAGACATTGTTAAATCTTTGCGGTTTTATGTTGAGCCACGGACGAAAGAATTTATATTTTAAATTTATATTTGACTGACGTGTGCTGCAATTTATTAAAATAATTCTTATTTTGCACGGAGATCCGCAATTTAGTTTTCATTGATTACTGCCGTTATTATCGATATTTCCAAAGGGTAGCGCTTATGAGTCAGGCTTTTCTGTCGCCTTGTAGCGGCAGTCGATGGCAGCCGAATCGCTCGGGATCAAGTAGGATCGCTCAGACGTCAGCACTTGGGGAAGAGGATTTGCCAACTTCTCCTCGCGACAGTTCGGTGTTTCGGTGATAGGATAAAGAATTACTTGGCGCGGGCCAACGACTGCGGGAAATTACTTTTTAAGTACACGTGGTGAGTTTTAAGGACCGACCGTCGACGTTCGCGCTTTGCAACTTCCGTACGGCCTGCGGATGTCAGCCGAGAAAAGGGGCGCGGGGCGGCAACCGTCTGACAGCAGGCTGACAGTCAGATTTGTACGTTTTAAGTACCGGGGTCTTCACCCTTCGGCCTCTCATTTCGCGCGATAAATAAGGCTGCGACTTTGCAGCCCGAGTGACAATTAAATCGAGACGCTCTGTCGACTTCTTCGGGGGCGAGTTTGCGGAATACCGACGGATCGTCTAAACAGTGCATTACGATCTCAATACGTCTACGCCACTGCTTCGAACACAGTGGTCTGACACAGTCCCGAAAATAATTGTTATATACAGGTTCCAGCACCGTGGAAAATAAGATGAAAATTTCCTGAGAAATCTTTTTCATCCTAATATGTATATGTACCTCTTTGTGTATACACTCTTCAATTTTTAAACAAAAGCGGCAGAATTTCGATTTTTTAAGGCACGAAGCGCTTTCTGATTTGTAAAAAATTTATTCTACTTATAAAGAAAATGCTATGACGACTATTAGACTGTATAATGAAGCAGCGTATATTCCGTGTATATCGGAAAAATTAGTTACAGGTACCAATGATTAGACTGCGGATTGTATGTATTTATAGCAACAAGGATTAAATGAAATATATAAGAGTAAAAACATTGGAGAGACCTTTTATTATTTCATTATTTCTCGCCTGCACAAATTATTATATTGGGAAATAAATATTTATGTAACTCCTGCCTGCTGCAATTCAGGTAGACGATTTTTATTTTGCGTAGAAACCCGTACTAGCAATAGAAATGATTCCAGACCGTGTGAAACCAGGAATAATCATTGAAAAATAATGAAAACAGCGAGCGACTTTCTCCGTACACGAGTCCCGTCATTTACACCACCGTAAAAGCATTTTATTCCTCGATCGAGCAGACAAGATAACGCCTCGGGGGGCACAAAACGTAAAGGAAGTGGCGCGCGGCTGTCTCGAAAACCGGAGGGTCCTTATAAACTCACGCCCCATTTCACTGAAGGTTCATCTTTAATTTCTTCGCGTTTTCCCCCATCCTCCGGCCCCGGTACTCGACACTCCTTTAAATTCCGCCCTAACCAACCCCCGTGTGCCCCTGTCCCCGGACGAAAGAAGGAACGGACTCAGCCCCGCGTTACTGTTCGCTCATTTCTCCGGTTGTCTTACGGCGATTAACCAGGCTCGTACTACCCCCTTAGAGTGCCCCTCTCGACCGAGCACCCCCGGCCACCCCCTCAGAGGGACCTGACCGTGTACATTCCCTTCTCTGTCCACCTCGGCTGCCAGCCTCTCCAGCTCGAGTTCCTTCCTCGACTCCTTTCCGCCCGTAGTCACATTCTTAATACCGTCTTTTTAACATTTTTTTAAGCGCCATTAAGGAAACTATATTGCCACCGAGCGACTGGAGAAACGCTGCCGTGCCCCCGTCCAGAACCTTCTCCTCTCGGCAATGCTCCAGCATCGGTGCTCCTGTCCGTTCGGGACGGAAGATTCCACCGAACGCGGGTCCGCCCACTAAAATTAGGCGAATAAATTTTCTTTATTTTTACTAGCCCGCGGACGTGATCCAATGACACCGAACCGCCCGACCGGGGTGCGCCGAGCTGCCTTTAACGATAATCGTTTCCCTGCCCGAGTTATGGTCCTGTCCCTTTTCGAAATTTCTTTCGGATGGTCGTGCGGACGAGTGCTAAGAGGCTAATGAAAATGGTCGAGATTCGTGTAGAACTGCTGGTTATTTGGCTATGGATTTGAAGCTGTTAAGCTTAAAAATAAGTATTGAAAATAAGCACGCATAATCTTGACGTAACCATAACGGAAAAATAAGTATTTCTGAATTATTGCAAATGATTTAATGCTAATGCGGTTTTCCCTTGTTATGATAATATAATAATAATAATAATAATAACATATATTATCTATTATATATAGAGAATAATAAATAATATTTTAATTATTAAGATTTTACTTTCGCCAGCAACCTCACAATGTTTTCGCCGAAAAATAGAATAGGGTCGTTTTAGGATTGAAGCTCACTTTGGGAGTTTATTAACACTAAACGTACCAAGTGGGTCTCTTGAACAATCCAAAATTTACTTTAAGATGAGGAAGAAACTAGTGATATAAGAATAAAAATATATGTCTGATTATTTTAGTAGAAATTAGGAGTTATGTTGGGAATTATTTCCTTTTATAAATTAAGAATTTTTTCCGAAAATCACCCCTAAAAATCATCCCTTATGATAAGAATAGATATACGTAAAGTACAGGTACGTTCAGTGTTAAGGTTTCAGATCTTGGAAAAATCAGATTTTCTCCATGAATTGTAAGAAACAATCATTTTACCAACTCATAAATAATACAACAATAGCCTCAAATTATTTAATTGTTCTAACAATCTTCTAAACGATTGATTATGGATTGAAGATAAATTAGAATGAGGGGCGTTAACTAGTTGATCTTTTCAGTCAGATTCCGTAGATTATGGAAATTGGACCGCCGAGTAAACTCGTTGACGGTCATCAACATTTCTGAGCACCTCGATGCTAATCAGATCACTCGGAATCTCATCGCGCAGCACCGTTTCATTCGGCAGAGCAGCAATCACCCCCTGAAGCCGCCACGGTCGAAGAGGTACCTCTTGAATACAAAATATCAATCAGCTTCGGGGGAGAACCGGGCGAGAAAAATACTCGGTAATTACGACAAGCCTCCCCTCCAGCATCCCCGACCACCCCAATCACCGTCGTCTCGATTACTTTCCCGAGGATGGAGATTTCGATTTTCTTTAAGAGTTCCCGCCCATTAGGAGGAAGAACGTTCTATTTTTCAAGACGTCAGTCTAATCTCGCGCAATTTAATAGAGTTGAAAGCGGAAGACGGACTGCCACGTTTTACACGGAGGAATCACTATTAAAAGCGAACGATTTTCTGTCACGTTCGCTCGCACAATTCACCCTGTCACGGCGTCTGTACGTTTTAACCAACAATTTACTTGTTTCCTTGGACTTCCTAGATTAAAAATCGATTTTCGGCGACCCTCGTTTCGTCCTTTTTTTACGGTTTGATCTGTGTCTTCGAGCCTATTAATAGATCTTTCAACGATTCTACTGTTCTAAGAGGAAACTTGAAATTCTTGTTCTATATGACAATCCAGAACGAAATTGTTAGTTTATGTTACTGGAGATTATGTCACTGAAATTGTTCTTCCTATCCAAGAGTTTATTAAAAAGTTCTTAACTGTGAATTGTGGATTTGTATAAATTAGGAAATCATCATCGTGTTCAAGCATTTTGTAATCGGTGTATCAATAGCGCTGACTTCATAGAAATTTTTGATTTAAGAAATTAAATGTATTAAATGTGTAACGAATTTTCCTAAAGAATACGTAAAATTTAAATACAGTCATTATTATTAAGGTATAAACTTCATTTTTACGAAAGATAGCGCTAAATTCATCGAACCTTCTTCTTTTATGGTCGAACAACGTGGCATAATTAACTTTATTCAAAATAATTCTTCGATACATGTAAAGTTAATTACGCCCATTTCCGAAATAAACCGTAATAATTGTTTCAAGAAAGTTGTATTCCGACATCGAACGAAAATAATGTTTCTCCTCGAACGGGAACAATGGTAAAGACCACCGCGGCCACAGTAAAAATAACAGTACAAATCTGGCAATCAACGAGGGACCATTTGCGAGCACGGTCCCTCGGCGGAGGAGGTGCGAGAAGAAGAATGGCCGAGGAACATCCGAAAAAATAATTGGGGATTCTGAGAATTTTCGAACTAATTTCCCGCGCACGGCGGGTCGCAGGAAGGATACAATATTCCAGTGATAAGTTTCTCGGGCCATTTTCCTTTCCACACGCATATCCCGAGCCATCCCCTTCGAGGTCAGAAAATCCACGTTCCAGCGAGCAAGGGGGCGCGGTATTATAACGAATCCTCGCGGAAATTAAAGGAAGGACCTTTATGTATTCTCACGAGAATTCATACGTAGCCGGTTAATTACGAAATTCAAATTAACACAAAAAATGGTGGAGATCTGAAGAGGCCGACGGGGGTCGGCGGGGGCGTTGGCGAGAGGGCGGACAGGGCGTTGCGGGGGTGTGGGCTGCAGAAGGAGGAGAAGGAGGTGGTCTACGTGTTTTAAGGATCTCCCTTTTTAAGGCTACGGACTCGCCTACTTATTACGTTTCTCGGTAGCTCCCGCTGCCGGTCTGGCAGTCGGTTATTTACCTACTCGAGGTTTTAATTACCTACCCCCTAGCTCTACGCCGGACAGAAAAGTAATCTTGGAAGTATGTGAAAGCGAGCGCAGAATTTACGTAACGGACGTTAGGAACAAAGTAGGTATATTGGCCTTAGCCAAGCACTTTTCTTCGTTAACACGGAATAACGTCTGTATATGAGTAATAATAACAAGCAAGGGGTTGCCCCGGACGAGGGCCCTCCATGAAAAATTCTAATTTCCAGCAGTGAAAAGGATTCCTACCAACGTCCTTCATGTTTGATGCATTTGTTTCTCTGTATACTCTATGGATAACTGTGCCCGTAATCAGAGACCGGTTTGCCATTTCTGTGGTCTAAGCACCGTACTGAAACGGTAGACACAATCTTTTAAATTAGTTTTTCGCATTCTACTTGGCAACCCCGTGGCTCGATGTTTGGGCTCTCCTGACGAGGCCGCTATTCTTGTCACTGGTCCTGCCGTTCCGCCATCTTGTAATCGCTTCAGCAGACGTTTTAGAGGCCAGTGCAAACTGTAAGATTGACTGACAATTTTTTTAACTCGCTTTACGCGGTCTAGTTGAAGCTCTTATTTGGATAGCCGTGTTTTTGGACGGGGGTAGTTTTCACTGTTGTATTTATAATAATAATAATAATCCATTTATGTATATGGGACGACACTTTGTAACGCGGGTGACATAAGAGCAAGCACGCGAGTATGATCATTATAAAGTTAGAAGAATATAATAGGATATAATGATAATTATATTCTAATATAAAATAAAATTCAAATAAAAATAATAGCCAATCAATTCCGCTATTTTGCAATCATTGCCAGAGCTATTTTATGGGTATGAATAATTTTTTAAGTTAGTTTCGCACATTATACTTGGCACCTTCGTGACAGTTATACACCTAATATAATCCCACAATACTTATATTTTTCAAACGTAGGTACCTGTTGTCATTTATTGTTTCAATTCTGTCATTTTGGAATCGTTCCAGGGGCCATTATGGAGGTCCACAGTATTATATAATTTCTCAAAATTAATTTAATACGTTTCACTTAGATATTATCTCACTTAGATATTTATATTTTCAATAGGCAGTAATCACCAACATTATAATTCGAAAAATATTGTCACAAGTTTTAAGCATTTAGCTCCGACGAATATACTCGTCACAATATAAAACGTTACCATTTCTTTGTGACTAGTATACTCGTCAAGAACAGCTACCTGATAAACAAGGATACTTTGAATATTTTTGAATACTTTGATATCCTTTATGAACCCTTATCGAACGTCAGATGCTCAGGATAATGTCACGTGAGACGCGACATTCCACCGATAAGGGTTAAATCATATATATTTTATACAAACGTTGCATCTGAAGAAAAAGATAATAATTATAGCAACTTGCACACTTTTCAAAGAGATCGCAAGGGTCAACTGGTTAAAAGTAGTGGAACTCGTGCAATTTTACGATCGCTTAACATCGCTGCCATTCGCAAGCCGTTCCGCGGAATCAAACCGCGAATTTATGTAGCGGATTAGCCCCGCGGATCGTATAAAGAGATCGTACGGTTTTAAAGGGTTCTTCGCCGTAGCCGAAAATGCCAGATGCATCGAACCCAGAGCTGGAACCGATGTCTGAGGTACCGCGAATAGGACGCGGCGTTGTATCGACGGTTACGAGCCTCGTAAAACGTTATAGTTACATTATAATAAGCCCGGGCGACGGAGAACGAAGAACGGCGAACGACCGGTGCCCGTGTTTATGTATCACTGCGGATGGAAATTCTCCCGGGGGCGTGTAAAAGGGCAGCAGAAGTCAACGATTTATTGCGATGTAAAAGAGAAAGTCCTGATTATTGGCACGTTTAGGGGCTCGTAACCGCTCGGGGAACGATGTCGAAAAAAATGCCGCCGTTTCTGATCCTGGCGAACCGTTCGCCGTGAATAAAGACGTCGTTTTGGGGGTGGCTGTTCTTGGGGTGAGAATTGCATCCGATAAATTCGAGATAAATGCGAAAATGAAACTCGGCCGTCCTCGTTCGCGTCCTTCGGACTGTTTTGCGCCGATAAATTTACGATTACGCGGCTGTTTTTATTAAATTACGTACGGCGTCGGTTATACGTATGGGATGAATTTTTGATTAGGTTTCATATTACGACGGAATGCGTCATTTTGACACGATCTCATTTTTTTAAATTAGGTTCATTAGTATTACGATAAAAATCGGTAAAAATCTGGATAAATAAATGCTTGTTATTTTTGCGAAGTAACATAAAATACTTGGTCTTAGTGTTAAAAATTTCTTTCGACGTATTCGAATAAATTGAATTATTTTACCATCGTGGAGTTTGTAAATAAGCTACTACAAGCAATGACTGATCTACACGTTCAAACTAGTCACTTCAGTGCTCTGTGATTCTATTCAAAAGAATCCCCTGTGAAAAATTGTATCTCCCTAGTTTCGGTTCCATCGATTAGTTTGATTTCGCAGAAACTTCGGATATACATACTAGGCAATGAACGTGTTTAAAAAACGTTTATAAATTGTCTTGATCGACCCGAGCACTTAAGTTCTAGTATATCCTGCGAGGACGAGCCATAAAGGTCGCCGAAAATGGCCACAAAACATCGCTTCAAACGCCGATTCACCCACAGTTCGCTGCAACCCTATCGAGACAGATATTCGCATCGAATGCCCGATATTTCGGTAGCTCTAATGCAACGATGACGTGCTAATTTCCGACGAAAATCGCGCTTAACGACGAGCGATAAGGAAAACTCAACCATGCGAGCCGCCCCGGCGCGGCGCCCAGAGCTTATAGCGTGTAATATAAAGCGCCGTTCGGCGAGACGAAGTCGGAATAAACGGAAATTACCGGGGCCATCTTGTAATTATACGGCTAATAGGAAGGTAATTTAGTGTCTCGAACTCGAGTTACCAGTGCGCCGGAGACGTCTGTAGGAGCGGTTGGTAGCCCGCGTTGCCGCGGTCTTCGCGGAAAATTAAAATAATAAACGGCATCGTTAGGATTCATCATCTGATTTTAATTTCCATTCCGAAATGATTGCGCATTATCTCCGGGCCGCTCCGTAACACCGTTTCTGGATTTACTGCTCGAGGGCCAGGCCAGACGTTCCTCGACCCATCCCGCTCCCGTTCTGCTAGCCAGAGCTCGACTACGGCCTCGTTTTTCCTTCGTTCTCTCCAATTTTATCTTCTTGTTCGCCCTGGTGCTCCTCCGAGACCACCTGTTCCGTTATGCATTCGACAGCATGATGATTTCGCCGGGAACTGCAGGTTTTTTTCCACGGGAAATTACGGAAACCAAACTGTCCGATTTTTATCGAAATTTTCGTTAGGGTAGCAGGGCGGTGGACCGGTTACCGTGAGGTCACCCCGATTGCTGTGCTTTTCGTTCGTTTTTCGGCGTAATTAATATGATACTCATCGAATGAGATGTATTGGACATTTTTGTTAACAAATAAATAAACTAAAAGGATTGAAAAATTTATATATAAATTCTTTGAATTTTATAAATAAATTGGTATCCTTTGATTATTTAAGTTATTCAGTAACTACTCGTTCTACAATCTCGTATTACACTTGTTATAGTGATGACGAAGAAAATTTATAAAACATGGACAGGTATCATTAATGCCTTTTAAATGTTCTATTTTTGCTTGCCAAAGATGTTAACCTACTTTTAAAGAGACTAATAGAACAGTTGCTAATGAAGCGTTAAATGAAATCTTCAGCCGCGTTTGGTTCATTTTACATATTAAAATTGTTAGGACAATAAATAATCGAAATTCTATTGTATCTAAATTCGTTTACGTTCAAGTTTATAGTTTTCCCGAATAAAAAATCGTAAACAGCCCATTGTTCGAGCACAATTGGGATGTCAATAAAAATCTGGGAACCGCGTTAACATTCCCAACACATTTCTCCCCCTCCCCAACTATAGTCGCGTCAACGCGATGGAACGTACCTATTGAAAAACTTTCGTCGCAGATTTCTAATAAAAGCGTCCGTGTAGCTGCGTTGGGTTTTCAATAAAACAGTGTCGATAAAGTAACAAACTTGCTCGACTTTTTCACAGTTATGGCTGTAACACGGCTGTATAAGCTTAACGAAACTTTTACGACGACCGAGCTGCAACGGTGTATAAAAGCTGTGCGTTCTTTAAAGAACGCTTTTGACGAACTTCAGAAATCAATTTGTAATTCGAGGAGGAAGGCGGTTAGGCGTTGAGCATATTTTTAATATTCTCTATTCAATATTAATCATTTCAATCGAAATTCTCTTCATGGATAGATTGGTTATATTTTAATGTTAAAGAAAATCTCCTAAAGTAATTTATGACGTATAGTATATAATTATAGTATTAATTATAATATTAATTAATTATAATATTGATATATAATTATAATAATTAATATTAAATTTGTATAGTTTTGTACAGTGTCTTATAGTACTTTCGCAGAGCGTATGTGTGACGAGAGTGGCTTGGTATTTCCTGTAAACAAAATCAATGAAAATAAATAAACATTATTCGCGTCAATTGCAGGACGTAAATGTCAAGTAGAACTTTGTCTTAAATAATTCCAACAAGTTGAAATTAACGTGCGAAACATTTTCATTTTCCCTTAAGTTATTCGCCATTGTATCTTCCACCTATCCACCGCATAAAATCCGCAATCTAACGATAATACACACCGTGACATTTGGAAAATGTCCTCCGTGATACATTGCATTGGGAGGTATTGGGAATCGTTGGTGAAGTTCTTCGACGATATCGGATTTCTTGACAACGAGATGCAAAATCCGCGCAGCGATCATAGGTGCGCAAGTATCGCCGAACAAGAAGGCAACGAGATTTAAATGGCTGTGTTTACGAAAAGTTTTAACGGCGTCGTCGAAAAAAATTCGCGCAATGCAAATTTACGAAGCGTGTTCGACAGATCCCGTCGCCGGTTTTGTTTACAAACGTTCGCGAGGACGCGCCGTACGGCGGAACAGTCAATTTATCGCCAAACTGGCGCGAACCTGTATTTAAACTGGCGTGCAGTCGTCGAATGGCCGGATTATGTTCCGCCGTTACCGAGACCGAATATTATTTTGACTCGGTTTTTACGTAGCGCCTCGGTCTCCGCCATCCCTCGGAACAACAATAGCGCGGGAAAAAGGAGGAGGAGGAGGACTGGTAAAAACAGCGAAGCACAGAGACACAGAACAAATATATGCGTTCGACAATTTTTTTCTGTTGGTCTGGGCGTAGGTGGCGGCAGGAGAGGAGGGAATCCTCTGGCATCCCTCGTACGTTTCTACGGACGCGCGTTATCGCGATCGTAACGACGAGGGATCCACGGGGAGGGATCCACGAGAGCACACGCATCGGACTCGCGCGCGACCCGGACGATTTTGGAAAATAAAGTTTATCGCCTTCGCGGCCTCGCAGCACTCCAACATAATGGCCCGACCCCCGGTCCGTCCGCTCGAAAATGTGAAAAGTATTACGTCGTTGCTCGTAGATTTCGACGTAATTTTTATGGAGCTGCGGCAGCTCAACGTGTCGGCGAATAACGATGGCGGGCGGGCCGTGGACCGCGCCGGCGGAAATCTACGACCCCGTATACCAATTTATCCTCCGGAACAATAATAATATCGCGGCGCCGCGAATCAGCTTTTTTCGATCGAAACCCAAACGCGTTTTTCCTTTTCCGGCATTTCGGTCCAATGGCACGTGCCGGAGCCACTGCAGCTTTTCGATTTGACGTTCGACGCGAGATTTAAACTTTGTCAAGCGGACAATAGGCTCTGTGATATACTGTGTGTGCGGTTTACGAATTTATAAAGGATTTTTTAGGATAGCTTGTGTAATAACTACTTCGCGTATTGGATATTGCCACTATCAATCATTTTTCTATACCGACTGGGTCGTTTTCACCCAGAATATTTAAATACTGCATTGCTCAATTTTCGGCAATTAAATAATATAAATTACTGTTGCATTAGGCTAATAAGTCTGCAAGGAATACCATCGCAAGTATGTTTGCAAAGTTACTGAATAAAGTTCAGAATTGTTAGCATTGTCAGCATTGTTAATAGTACTGGCCTGTCGTCCGAGGGTTAACTAGTTGTTTGTTACGAGCATACTTGTGATAACAGAAAATGTTACTATATCACCATGACGAATATACTTGTGAAAAACAGCTAATTGGTTATGTTAAGAAGATTATATACTTTGGTATTCTTTATTAAATCATATATTTTATATAAGTGTTGTATTTAAAAATATGAATATATGCAACATAATAATTACAGTCACTCATGCAAATTGCACTGTGCAAATTATTAATCGTTCTTTCTGTGATCTTTCTAGAATTGTACTCTCTCCGATGTGCCAAAATAATTGTACCCCACCCAGCATAAATTCCATCTAAATATCAGCTACTGTTAAAAGATGCCCCTCCCCCGCTTAAAGCATATCTCAAGTCTCCCTAAATTTAAATTACAGGACCAGTGATTTGTTTCCAAAGCGATCGAACGTTAAAGATCAGCACCGTCCCAGAGTCGTGGTCGGTCGCAGGCACGCGAAACTCGGGGCACGCGGTGTCGCCGATTGTCAACCGGTGTACGGTTAGGCAAGTGGCTAATTAACATTACAACTACCCCCGAGGAATCTCCCACTGTCGAGGTGGCATTGCTGATGTTCCGGTCGCGTTCTCGGTGCCACCGACGGCGTTGTTTCTAGTCGCGTAATTTAAGTGTGCTACCGAAGACACGGTCTCGCCGTGCGACGCCCGGGCATTATCATGGTAATTTGTTAGAAACAAACATTATAATTCCCGCGGCAGGGGGAGGGCGTAGGAGAGGAGGCAGCGCGGGTGGGTGGCGACTGCCTCGCGGAGCACTTTGGTCGAAGAGGATGGGCTCTGTCCTTCGTAGAGGTGGCAAGACCCGAAGAAAATGGAAGGAGGGAGGAAGCGGAACGCTTTGCTAAGGAGACAGGGGGGTTGCCAGGGGTTAAGACTTGGTACCCAAGTTAAAGGCGCAAGATCTACCGTGTTTTGGACAGTGTCCATTGTCTCTCGGTTATTTATTAGAGACCGCGCCGCGCTGGCTCCGGCGACGCGACGCGGCGAAGACCAAGCTAAGATGGTGCTCTATGCCACATAACGGTGCCGGGATTTATATCTTGGTCCACAACCAAAACGCCATTATATCCTGGCTGTGCCGGAACCTCTTCTCGCTACCAGGATACCCGCCCAACGACCCACCCGCCCGGCAATCCTCCTTGTACTTGATTCGGGGTGATTAAGTCAGTGAAACACCTCGAAAGTTTTCCCATTCAAGGCCGTATGAATTACCGGGCCTCGATCGCACTGCTGCCAGACGTTCGGGCGCGATGCTGCTCGATTGTCAAGACGATGGCGATTAACGCCATTTGAAACGCAAATAGCCAGCTCGTTCGTCTTGTCGACAATCCGGGAAATTGTTGCCGTAAGGTCTTACACGCGCGAATTAAATTTTGGAACATTCGCAGATCGGTTAACGAGACATTTCTTTTTTAAATAATTCAAAGGAACAATTTTTTAGGATTAAGAGAATCTTATTTTTGTTTACTGAAATCGACGTGCTTGGTTTTAATATAATTTTTTGCTGTACGTATGTAAAAATTGGATAATATGGGTGTATCCTAATCGGTAAGATTTTAGGTAGGCGTGATTGCTATTACTTTCTTTTTAATTCAGTATATAATTCCTTCGTTCAATCAGATCGTAATGCTCATCTAAGTATAAACTGTATTCCACTCACGATGATTTCGGCAATGATTTGAATTCTGGACTCGTCAGTTAAAGTTATATAATACGGCGCGTGGGGTGCGTGACACCCCAAGAGATCTGTAAAAATAATACCGAGCACATAAGAACGCTACTGCGATTGTTAATTAAAAGCTAATGCAGCTATTGACGGTTAGGCGACACCACCTAATATTTTGCTAATAAATAAAGAAGCGTCAATTATAAAACAAATGGCAGTTAAATTTAGCAGTTAAACGGCAACAATTCAGTTATTATAATTAATGTAACCATTATAAACGTAATCCCTCATTCTAGAAAAAAATACTACCACAATTGGGTTCCAGAGGTAGATTCCTAGAAACCTCCCCTCCAGTTTACAAACAAAGCAGTCCGAACTTACTTTTCATTTTCCAACCCTCACTACACCAGTATAGGCCACGAATTGCTTCAAGGATAATTGTCCTACCTCCAAAAAATATCTCCTAAAAAACCAAGAATCGCAGAAACTGAAGAATAATTCTCCATCTCGATCTCCAGAATTCGATTCGAAACTGTTAAAGAAAATGATGATCGCTTCACGATAATGATCGAAGAGCGGTCTTCCACATAGAAGGTAGTCAAGGCTGAAATTGAGGAAATCTTGGCCCGTAGGGCCAAGTCGAAGGACGGCGAGAAGACGGGGGTGGAAAAGAGGGCGCGAGAAAGAGACGACCGTTGAACGTGCGCGCGAGCCGAGGGTGGGGGATGAACTCGAGCAGCCACCACTAAAATCCGTGCTGCTGTGCCACTTCCTGCGCGAGGTAGAACCGTGGAATTATTAGATATGCAACCACGACGGCTGGCCTCCTACCGGTATTATTAAACTTAGTTATGAATGCCCATTAAAACTGTAAAGGAAATGCATTAGCTTGCCAAGGTATTGTAGGGCTGACAAAGCCACCCCCTGCGGAACGTGAGCCACTTCGCCGGCTCGCCTTCGACCCTCGTTCGCCGGCGAACGTCGCATCGGATACTCCGGCCGATCGAGGGTTTCTTTTTCTTGGAGACACCCCTGCTTGATCCACTGCGAGGGATCATCCTTTGTCTCAGACCCCAGATCGCTTCTGGAAGTCTGTACACAGGGGTATAAATATTTTTGTTGCGTCGTAACAACAGTGCATTATCTCGGCGAGGTCAAGGTCCAAGGAGGTACAGTTTCAAGATATCTATAGCCATATTCTGTGAAATTCTCAGCAGAATCGTATTCATTGTGTTATCCATTTACTGTTTATTACACCGCGAAACACGTGGTCGAATTTTTAATGCAGGTAATAAACGTCGTGCCTATATATTGCAGACTTCGATTGATGCAACCTTCGACTACCAAATTAATGTAAAGACGCGAAGATCCACTATAGTTGTAAGTGAAATCATTTATCTTTAGAACTGATCTTGTATTTCACTCTAGAACGACCTCTTCCTATTTTTCGGCAAAAGTAACATTGTTATAATACATAATATTTGATACATTATAGGTCACATAATAATATAACCTCGATGTTTTACAATTTATTTACACGTTTGCAGACAAATGAGGCAACCCTAGAGGGTCGTTCTATGATTAAGGTACTAAATCAATCAAGCATTTCTTTATCTCGAATGAAATACCTGCACGTAATTAATTTATAAATCTGAGCAAGGCGTCTAGAGCAACGTTTTTATTTTTTGAAAACAATTTCCGTAGGTCAATCGTCGGTGCATTTTATTTCCGACGATTAAGATTAACAGATGTAAATACACTCGATTTTCTCGGCGAGTAATCGGAACAAAATCAGCGAACGATTCGCAGATAGCATAAAGTATAAAGGACGGCGGGAAGCCCCAAGAAAGCCCCCAGAAGGGGTAATTAGCACAGAATTATTGTCATTGTGGGAGTTGCAGCCCTTTCACGCTTATAGGCTATACAAGCGGCGATAATAGAGGATACGGCAGAAAGGGGACGTTGCGTGCACGCTCGGTTCCTTCCAAGACGAAGGGCGTTTCGTATTTTAACGGGCGGGTTTGACAATGGACCACGTTGTTCTCGTACACGACTTCCAGAGGGAGATAAAGACACTGGTTCTCGGCCGGGAACTAGACTCGTGGATTCTGCAAGATTTGCCGAGTTTATGTGTGTCGGTGCGCGTAAGTCGCCGGACAGGTGGTTGCATCCTGAGTAACGCACACTGTCGCGCAGATATTCTTATTGACGAAGATACACGATATACATAAATACTGAACTAATCTTGTCAAGATCCTCTTCGCCATGTAGGATAGATTACTGGTTGCAGGATGACGCACTAGTCAGAATTGGAAGTAAAGTGCTGCACATGTTTCGTCTCAGCCTAAGTTGTTAACACGTGAAACCCGTTTGTATGATAGTGAATTCACATGTCAGAGGTTCTATTATGACATTTTTTCCAGTTAAATCAGACTGAATAATCAGGATTTAAACTCTGGCTAATTTAGTTTGCCTAGATTGAGCTGTAAGACGTGCTTGCGCAATAGTGAATTCGGGATGCTTCTGTATTTACATTCGGTAGCATCATACGAGTATGGAGGCAGCTTTGTGGACAATTAGCTATCTTTTTAAAAACGAGGGGGGCCAAAATCCACAGAATAAATATCTGATGAGGCGCAGCGATAAGGCGGGGTTCAATCTGCATACTCTGGAAATGCAACCCTGATTCATATTCCAGAAAATCCCAAATAGCCCGCCTTAATTTCTGCTCCCTGTGGCTGGCCATTCTCAGGCGCATATGCGGCTGCTAATAGAGGAGTCGAGGGACTCTCTTTCCTCGTTCTTTCAACGCTAAGTTTCGCCTTCCCTAACACATTTCTAAGCGCGTGACACCGCTCTGCGAGCGAGCACGGAGGGACAGAGAAGGTCGGGGGCCGCCGACAGAGAAAGAAAAGCCACGGCCGGCAGAGAAAATGTATCCATGCTAGAACGAAATACGCATACCAGAAGGGAGAAAGAGAGGGCGAGAGGGGTATGAGTTGGCCCATGTCTACCACAAAAGCCATTGTCCGCCACTTACTAAATTCGTCGAGGCTTCCTCTCACCCTGGCACCCCCGTCCACGGTGCACACGCTGGCCCCCGCGCCACCAATGTAAAACACTTCCCGTGAATTTTATTGCTCGAGCTACCTCCTCGTATACTTCCACACGCGGGGCTCGCCTAACCTGTGTCCAGGAACTGACGGGACCACCACCCTCCTTCATCCCCCTCGCGTTTGCTTGCGCGAATTGTAAGGCCGGCCATTGTGCGTCGAATAAAATACGCGGCAAGAAGTATTGATTAAATATAATTAACCGACGGCCGCTGCGCGATAATGCTGACACCTCGGATGACCGCACTGTCCCCCCGTTTCACCCCTTCATGGTAATATAGTTAGGAAGGAGAACTGATCATCTGGTATTAACATCTCCCGTTACTGGATGATGACTGCAACTAACTGAAGATTCATGAAGATACGGTGGATAACTCCGACATAAGTTCCATCCCCTATTGCGCTGACGTAAGAAGCTAGCCTTCATATCTAGTTTCAAGGATTAATCGTCTAACATTAACATCTGTAGCCTTGTTACTAGATATATATCAACTGCAAGTTGATGTGGGTAAGGATTGAAGACTCGAGAAGATCTAATCGATAGCTCTGACATGAGTTTCATCCCTTGTCGCGCCGATGTAAGAAGCGAGATTCTATATTTGACTCAAAGCTTGATCATCTAACATCAAGTAACAGTTTGGAATTTAAGAATGAAGACTGAAGATGCTGCAGTAAATGACTCCGGCATCAAATTCCATCCCCTATCGTGCTGCCCTAAAGAAGAAAGCCACAAAGAAGTTAATGTCACAAGCAAAAGACTGCGTAGAACAAGGCGGCCGGTAGAAGCTGGAGGAGTAATGTATATTCATCCTCTTTCCTGTAGTTTTCCGGATGACTTATGGCTATTTGGAGTGGCGTCGTTCGGGGTGCGATTATTCCTGGGCGTAGATCATCGTGGTAGTTTATCGCGTGGTAGGAAAAGAATTCGAAACGAAGGTAACAAGGTAGCAGTTTCAGAAGAAGCGGCGTTATCTTGGCGACAGGGGCTGGCGATTCGTTAGAGCGGGCGGTAAATTCGCGAATTAAAGAACTTATTCCATTTGGGCAGCCAAAGGGGTGTGAACGCTTCCTCGTTCGTATTATCTCGCGTCGAGCGAGAAGAACAAAAAGGGTGTGCGGGTACGCGGTCTCGTCGACGTGAGGGTTGAGGGGGGAGGTAGGGGACGGAACAGGGGGTTGGCGGCGGCTAGTAGAAAGGCCAGGGCGAACGACGGGAGGGAATAACCTGTACGAACGGGGAAGGAAGACGGAGGGAGAGGACCGCCAGAGAAAGGGACAGAGAGGACGCGTTTAGACGTTCGTTCCGCTGGTAACAAAGATAACTCTATGCAATAAAAATGATTCAAAGTTTCCCGCGGCGGATGGTGGTTCCGATGGCGGAGCGGTTGACAATAGCGCGTCTTTGTCTCCACCCCGTACCCCCGATGCTGCCCCGCGCCGCCTCTTTCGCCCTCCTCATCGCCACCCTCCCCCCTTTCTACTCTACCTCGTCCGTATCCTGCGACACCTATCTTCCGGTTTAAAGTCCCACCGTGCGCGCCAGGGAGGAACCTCGCTAACTTTTATTATTTACGACCGATATTTCAGCCGGCAACGCGCATGCACCGGGCGCCCCGTAAAGTGCCTCTTGGGACCCACCGGCGATTCTTCAATTCAATTGACTCTCAGAAAACGCCTCGGAACAACTGTAATCCGGAGGCGCTTCCGATAAGCTTTCTGGGATTGTTACGGGGTGCGATATTCGGTTCTTCGATTTCGATTCGAGATTTCTGGCTCGGAACTTGGCCGGCCGAGGCGTCATGCGACTATTAAGCAATCATCTATTTTGGAAAGAAAAATTTGACACGTGGTCACAGTTGCGATAGAAACTGACATTTGTTCATCGTCTTGCGAACGATAATAGGTTGTGTCACCAGATGACACAGGATTGAGATCGGAGGTCAGGAATCTGAAGAATTCTGTACGGTTGTACTGTTGTACATGCAGATGGTGGATGTATAAGGGGGTTGCAGAGATATACACGTATGTTACACTTCTTCAGAAAAAGAACAGACTATGGTATAATGATGGAAATTATAATAAAGCGAAGGACTTTGATCATACATTTAAAAGATTAACGATATATCATGCGGTACGATTATTTGCTGCATATTATTATTATCATTGTACAGTATAATATTATTCCAGTCTAGAACCTTCACAGAATCGATTTTTTTATTTCATTTTCTGAAAATATATGCTTTCGAAAATATTTCGACCAAAAGGTATTGTTGCATTCAAGTGATCACAACACATCTTGATTCATGCAGATTGACAGAAGAAGGTCCTATACGATCACCAATGTTGGCTATTCTTCCTTATAAAAATTTGTAAATATTGTTGAGAGAGCAACAAATATATATGTTTATAAATATATATGGTTTATAAAAAAATATCAAAAAACAAAACACGTTTAGAGTATCCTTTTAACTTACAGTACGTGTCTCAAGAAGAGATTGCACGACCCTCCCGAAGATAATTCGAAACCGGTAGCAACCCCAAAGACCGAAAACCAGATCCGCCAGACTTCTCAAAAGCCTCTATACGATCAAAAAGGAGCCGTTGGCAGAAGAACGTATACCTCACCGAGATACGAGTTGTCAGACGAGAAGGATCTAGCATTTCAGGAGGTCGGTTAAGTAGAAATTGCCCGATAACCGCGTCGAGCCATTAACCGGCGTGTGTCGCTTAACGACGATTACCGCGAAAGCGTTTTCTCGGGCGAACTTTTGATTCGGGACGATTAAGCGCCGGTTAAATTATGGTTCGCGATACCAATACACAGGGCCGTGGAGAGGGCACGCGCGTCCCGCGGGTTAATCGGTGTAGGTGCATACGCGCGCTAGTGGAAAATGATTACGAGGTAAATGAAAGGGAAGGACTCGCGCTTGCTGGCCTGCCGAGAATGGGCAGAACGTTTCGTTCTCGCCCTGTGCTTTTATTTCATTTCAATGGCACCGTGGGATCAGCGGGTACATTAATGCTTGGCCAAGCGACCGAGCTTGCGCTCGCGCGCTCGACCAGGGTTTGGGTCGCGGGGGTGGGTGGCGCGGCCGCGACTACGAAAGACCAAAAGACCGGTGAGGGGATAATTTATAGGAAATGGGTTGTTCGACGCTCCGGAGTAATTTAATTAAAATAAATGTCCGTGCCGCGGAGGAACGTTACCCACGGACCCGCGGTCCACAACTGCGAATAAAATGCAAATTCAGACCCTTCAACCCGGTTACGTATGGGTATTCGTAGCTAGGTAGATAAAGAGCTCGAGGGGGATAGAGTCTCAGGGAGGGTCCGGTTCTTCTCTCCCTTCAGGGACCGATCATCGCTCGTTCACCCGTTGATTTGATAAGGGAGAATCCTGAGGAACCTCGCCTCTCTACTGTCCACTAACATTTTTCATTTTTCCTGAAGGGCTCTTCGGAATTAGAAAATTGTTTGTTTCAGAGTAATGGAAAAATTCGTCCGTCTTCATTTTTCATGTCGAATACTAAGGGTTTGAATATTTTGGAGGGTTTGTATATGTTCATTAAACATATACAAATATATCAATAGCGTGTTAAATACTTTATAGACAAATTTTGAGTTCATGATTTTACAGGTCTACACTGGACAACTGTTATTTTAGAAGTATGGCAAGGTTATGCACATCTCATAAATAGACCGCGATATTTTTTGCAAAATCGAAATTGTGTTTACTAAAAATCCGCAATTTATTCATAAGAATATTAAAAAAACAAGTGCCCGAAAATTATTGTAATATTTAGTACAATGTTGTTTTCTTTTCATTGTATTGAAATCTCTATTTAATTTCAATTTCACTAGATCATTCCTTGCAATCAACCCTTATGCCCACAACTAATATATTTTTAATGCTACATAATAGTAAGGCATACTGCTAAAATGTTCTACATTTTTTCTGTAGATTATTAACAAGTCTTGTTAGCTCTGTACGATTAATGAATCCTGAACAAAATTTTTCAATGTTCTGGAGACATTTCACTTGATAAAATTTTCTAATAAACCTATGTCTTCGGTTTCCTGCCTGCTATATTGTGCAAAAACATATCAGAAAATAAATATTATGATTTGCGAAGGTAGGAACTGTGGAATCGCTCAAAGGCTACGCAGTCTTGTTTTCGTTTGAAGCCCATGCTACTGATATTTAAACCATAGGGCAAGTGGTTAATATTAAGAAAAAAAGTCAAGAGGATATAATGTAATCATCCCTATTATAATATAAAAACAATCTCCACTTAAGCACATAAAGAAGTGTCCAAAAAAATAAGAAATACAGTGTATGAAAATATGCAACCAATTTCAACTATGAAATAAAGTAGAATATATCGTTCTACAAGACCGTACAAAATTTCAATGAAAAGGATCGTAATGCAAACAAAACAACTATACATCGTTTGAATTTAGATCGCAAGAAAAAAATAAAAGACGCCTGCGCGGTCTGCTCTGACCGCTGTAGAGGTTAGGTGCTTACGGATCGATATGATGTATATAAAAAATGCTCTGCTCGTTGAGTTTTTTCAAGGACAACGATACAACGCACTTAAGGAACAATTAAGAATTAATTGCTTACCTGATAAGGGAGTTTTTCTGTGTACTCGTCATGATTTGCCCCAATATGTAACATCAACACACAGAGTTGCTCCTGGTCCCACGCGTATATGTCGTTCTCACGGATTTCTAGAATGTTTCGTGTGTCCTTGATGTTCTTCGGCAGATTGTTTTTCAAATCCCAGAACATTGATTTTTCATTTAAATCCAATGGTTCCGCGTACACACTCATTTTTCCGCAGATTGAGGTTAAAACAGTGCGCAATAACCAAACAATAAAGAAGTTCCCGGTCTAAACTCAGTGACGTATGGCGGCAGCCAACATTTGAATATCGACGACAGTTGGCAGCACTGCGAAGAATCTATTTTGCCGCTTAAGTTCATAAGGAAGACTTGGCGTCGTCGCGACGGTTATTGCAATTAATTAAAAGGTAAAATTATTTGATTATTGCACTTGATTTATAAAGTCATAGCTAAAATGTTGTTCACGGTGTTTTTCTCAGCTACGTATCTTCATCTCGAGCGCATTCAAGTAGAATTGCACGTATTTACTGCTTTCATACAATTAACCTTTTCAGTGAGTGGAAAAATACGTTGGTTTGAATAAAAATAAACAGGTACTGATCGTTTCTGGTGTTATGTAATATCAGATTCAATAGAATTGTTTGATACTACTTAAATAGTATTTATTTCGGTATCTGCATAGAACGATTTAAATATGGCGGCCTGTTGGCTTATTCTAAGTATAGTCTATTTCGTAAACTATGAAATTTTACGCATATAAAGTATAGGTTAATTGTATATACGAATTAAGTATATGCACATTTATGAAACAGAAGGAAACGTCTGTATTAACAAAAACAATTAACATTTTTAATTTCTTATTGACTTTTTCAGTAGATGAACAGAGTTTTTTGTTCTCATTTTTATAGTATAATCTATGGGATTCCCTAATAAAGATAGAAACTTGAATAAAGATTTACAGTTAATTTATAGGCAATCATAAATCATAATAAGTTTTAGATAAACAAGAAAATGTGGTAAATAGTAATATATCCGTTCGAAATAATAATATTAATATTGATTTTTTTGGGATCGAATGACACCACATTGGTACATTAGGACCTTAATAAAGTTTCAAATAAGCATTTGATTATTTAAATAACAAAAGATCCTTCCTATAAGCTCTATCATCACTAGAAAATTTTGATAAATTATTTAATTTGATGCTTGGAATACTTTAGACGATTCTCCTCCATGTAGAACTAAAATTCAATTAAGTGAATTTATATAAAAAATTTAACAATCGAAGCAACCACACCAATTGCCTTTGCTTCAGAAGGCCCCGGAGGGATTCGAACCCTCGATCTCCTGTTTACTAGACAGGCGCTTTAACCAACTAAGCCACGGCGCCGGTGAAAACCATTTTCCTAATTGCCACATTTCATGATAAATTCTTCAACAAATAATTATACTTTTTTGATCATTCATTCCTGTATATTTACAACAAACCATCCTCCCATCTTCTTTTCATAAACTTTTCTTTATTCTTCTACAAATTGCAAAATAATAATATCCAGGTTTATATGATATTTTTCTCGTGACTCTTTATTAAAACCAATCATTGCATGTAGTATTGCATTAATTTTTCAGGAACAAGGAAACAATATATATTTTTATAATGGATTATGCATAGTTTATTTGTTCTCAACAATAAAAAATATATCTTTATAAGCACACGTGCATACAATATATACACTTTTTATCCTATAAATTCTTCAGTCTTATTTAATTTGCAATGTTTCGCATGTAAATATTTGTATTTACAAATGTTACTGCATGCGCAATTAATGTTGTAGAATTAAACACACTGTATACACTGTGTGTATAAAATATACCCACCTTTCTTTATTCCATAAATTACTCGTTACTCTCATGAATTGCGAGAACATTACATTATATTTTTCCGTATAAATACTTTTATCTCAAAGCATTATTATTATCATTACTATTATTATTATTATTATTTCGAAGCATGATTATTTCAAGTAATAAACTCTCTTTTTCATAAATTATATTAGCATCTATCTCGATAAATAAAAATTATTTATGTTGGTTGTAAACAAATATTTCTCTACCGTATCTTTCACTGTTCGCAAAAAAATCAGACAACTATTTTAAGCATTGGGAAGCCTATTGCCACACAGCTAGTCTAAATGTTAAAAAAGCAAAAGAATTCGCCCCCGGGTGGGCTCGAACCACCAACCTTTCGGTTAACAGCCGAACGCGCTAGCCGATTGCGCCACGGAGGCCTTTTGATTCCCGAGTGCTTCAAAGTGAAGTAGTGCTAGATTATTTTTTCTCTTATCGCAGAAGCAATAGTAGCCAATTTTACGTAACTCGTGATAAACTTGTTGAATTCGCAAATCGTTTCCCAAGTCACAGTCTCGTCTTAGCAAGTGTTCCTTATCAGAACGCTTTTATAGATTCTTCAGAAACATCTGTCACGTTTACGCACACTGTTCCATTATTATCTAATTATTCAATTTATTAAGAGAATAAATACACTTCTACTCCAATTACTCGCAATTAATATGGAACATTTTATACTTTTCCACGTCATCTACATTCGAAAGAATATCTAATATCAGAAATTTCAATTTCCAGTCTTTGTTCGATTAAATAAATCGTCCAAATTTTATCAACTCATCAATTAAATTACGGCGTGATTAAATACTAAACTGCTCGAATATTTTCCCTGATTAATCATTCTTGAGGACAATTGTATCTACTTTTTCATTTCGCATTTATCGAAAACATTTTACTCTCTGCTATCTCATTACCTAGAAGCAAAATTGACTGTAAAAACTGGTCGGTCCACTTATTAGTTCAGATTACACTGTAAAGCAATAAATCGTAATGTTCTCGTGCCACGGTGCCGCGTGAATGATTAACAATTACTGAACAGATGCGAGAGCGCAAGGACTCGTTCGGGTATCGGGCCTGAAAGAAGGGCTGCATTGGAAGAGAACGATAACGCGTGGTGTGCTAACCGGGAAATAGTCTGGCAGTTGTGTCGAAGCTATATACGGTTAATTAAATGGGGTTGGCTCATTAGTAACTGTCTATATGCAAGGCGATGGTCGAGACGCGATTGGAGGGTGGTCCCAAGGTGATTTATCCGTCACGATGGATCGCAGATGTTCGACTGGTACGTGGCGTGGGTTGCCACAATGCTGTAATTAGGAGAGTGTTTCGTTTATATGCATGCCTAATGAAATCGTGTATTCCTTTTTTCTTCTATGATAAATCGCTGACAGAGTCCATTGTCGGTGAATATCAGGGACACGCGGTTGCTTCTCCTCGTCATTTCCAATACGTGATTCCTGTCGCCATTTCCACTATCTGAACCCCTTGTTTAGAGTCTGTTACTATGAATTTCCTTTGTATAAAGTGTTCATACAGTTTTTGAAGTCTGGCGCGGTAGAATTCATTAGACTAGATAGGGATCTTAATTTTATAGTTCGGAAAATTTACAGAAATTAATTTTTAAGTTTTGCAGAGGAATAATTTTCTAGAAGTAGTATATGGAAGATGCATGATTGCTTCGTTATCTGCAATTCTTCTTGTGCAAGATCTATTACTTTGATTTCTTATACTCTGTAAATTACGACCTGTAATCGTAATTACTTTAAGCCTGCTGTAGATCAATTTCTATCATTGAATTAAGTATATTAAATATTTATTTATTGTCGCATCTATTTAAGAGCAACTTGTGGGAATACAATGTGTAGGGTAGGTGTAATGTATAGAATACATTTCCACATTAGGCTATATACATTGAACACTCCCGCTTCAACATTATCGCCTTAATCTAGGTTCCTTAAGTTACTGTACATACAATTTCGCTAAGCAATTTGGTTCCTTCTAAGTAGGATGTAACTTTCGCTGTGCGTTTGTAGTCGTCCAAGCATTCTTAAATGGTATTAGGTATTTTTACTCTCTCCTGGTATTGTATGATGAACAATCTGATAGAATATGATTGCAGTCGTAGCGAAAAGTTTCAGAAATTAAGTCATGCGTCGCTTAAGGCTGAGATAGGGAAGTATTATTGATTACCTCATTGGAAAAGCTAGTGTATGCAAAGATTTCTTTAGATCGACGTCCTGGAAGAATTAGCGCGGCGAAATTAGTGGTAGCAACAGCTTGTCTACACGGCCCGTTACACCGTCCAATTGATCCCAGTATTAGGCCAGGTTTCTAAGAACACTTACCAGGAGAAGACACTTTGGTTTGGGCATGGTGACGTTAACGGCCCGTTTAAATTGTGCGTTTAATTACAAGTAAGAGACAGTCGCCAGAAAATTTATCGGTCACCGTTACTATCCCCTTCGTTCCTAATCTACGAAGCAGATACCCACGGCTAAATGCAGGAGAGAACAAGTCCTACGCCCACAATAAGACGCCTCTCGTTGCTTTTTACTGCCCATTCCCTGCAACATGATTAGATTTATCAGAAACGTATGTGAATGGGCCCGCGAACCGACCCGGACCACGACGATCATTCTCGAGCACTCCGGAAACGAATCAATTTAGAGAACGTGCCACGGAAACCCTGAGCTTCGCCGTAAATTACAAAATTCTACGCCAGGTTTATTAGATTTTTATCATCGCACATGGAACCGTCGAACTTTTGCAAAAATTCTAAAATAAGAACGATAGATCCTTCTAGGTTTCTACCATTTCAACTTATTGCAGTCGATAACCATAATTTAAAAAAATCAAATCGATTCCAAAATGACGGTAAGTGGTTTTTAGATTGCTACCAGTGTGTTTAGGAATGATTGTTAATTGTTTCAGAATCGTTGACAGAATTTTTTAAGTTCCAATCGATAATTATTACCAGATACTTTCGACTCGGATAAAATTGAAAGCTACAAGGTCCTCGAATTTTCATGTAAGTACTAAAATAACATATTTCAAGTTTTTCAGACTATTTTATAACACGTGCAACTGGAACGTACAAAACGTTATTTGCGATAAATTGTCGCGCGCGAGGGACAAACGCCGTCGATTTTGTGACGCTATGTTTTAGGGACTCTGTGCTTATTGGATAGAAATTTACACCCATAAATCCGAGCGGTTTCCGTCGAGAGGTTCGGTGTTTCTGCCAAAAGTTTCCAGTCCCCCTCTCGTCCCCTCTCTCTCTCCCTCTCTCACTCGTGTTCTCTCTCCCCCTGGCTCTCTCGGCCTCTCTTTGATTTTCTCTCGCTCGGTCTGTCTCACTCTTTCTGTCGTTTTACACCCCCCGAAAACCGGGCTCGAAAGCAAGGTACTTTGCAAGCCACGGTGGATGTCTATGATGAAGGTGAGCACCGCCAGTAACGATGTAACGGGTGAACATTGCTCACGAAATCATGACGAATTCATTCGAACTGCGAATTACCTTCCGGTCGACGGAGTTTCGCTAAATGTCCGGAAGAGGGTACATATGCAAAACGCGTGATCATCAATATTCTATCGCGGTAAACCTGGCTCAGGAATCTGGAAATTCTGTCTTGCCCCCAGTGTTTGCTTACTTCGCCGGATAAATTAGAAACCGTCGATTAATCAACAATTCTGGTTCGTTAACCGCGTGTTGCTGCGTTACTTCGCGCGGTCCATCCTGTGCCAGCTATTTCCTTTCGCGTCTCCGTTTTATTTCCATCGAGGCGATCAACGTTATTCCGATCTTCTTTTTCCCTGCCAATTAATTTCCCTCGACGTACCCTCGCAAATTCGATAATCGATTCAACGAGG
>CM052148.1:15159633-15192456 GCA_028455555.1 Augochlorella aurata | reverse complement strand
TAAAACTTTAAAGGTATAATTCGATTAATATAGGTCAAGTTTTGTCTCGAATGGTCCTCGATAATGATCTACTGTGTGTCTCTTTGATCTTTTTGGTGTATTCGGAGCCATCGCTTGTGCGGAAGAAAGAAAAATTACTGGAGCGCATTTGGCACAAGATGTTTAAGTATTGTTACTGTTTAAAGCACTCGTACTCAAGGGAAACGCAATTCGTCAGCTTGCAAATACGCGTAGACGCGTTCCTTTTATCATGGAATCCCCCTCCGTGAGTTATGGCCATCCAATAGAGGGGGGAACATTATATTGGATTCGCGATACGCATTTCGCGTGCTTCGCGATACTCAAATTTCATCCGGTAAATCACTGCTGCCATGTGCTAGCCGCGGCTTCGAGAAGGTCGCCGGAAAAATTGGTGATATCTCTCGAATCGAACCGATTTTCTTCGTCGATGCACAGTTCCTTCTATTCCTTGCACTGTTAAACGTTTTCTTAAATATAATGCGTTTCTTATAAAATATAAAAATAGTTCAGCAATCGAAGAAACATGTTACACAGATTACAAGAAAGTTGCAAGAATCATGTTACACGGATGCATATTCTTGCGAACCTTCTTAAGGCAGGATTAAAATTTGTATTGTATCAACGAAATGATTCTATTTTTGTACACATTTTTAATTTTCGTTTTCATTTTACCTCTTAATTTTTAATCCTTTTCATTTAAAAGAAATTTTGTTTAATTTCTATTACTCTTTTACTTACCGTACGCACTAAATAAAACAATACTGCAGTATAAACAATGCGTTACATGCTTCGCTATAATATTACGTATTTATTTTTAATTTAATAACACATATATTTATTAAAATATCTAATTTTGCTCAAACGTTAACGATATTTCAAGTTTCTTATCTCTTGCTGGTAATATGTGACTCGTTAATTGCGTCACTGTGCACATAAATACATACAACTGCATACTGCATATTACAAACGTTTAATTTGTTTGAACCGCAGCGACATTTTTATCGAAAAGAAAACCATGAAAGCGATGGTCAGTTTTCAATAACTAAAGAATAGAAGAGGGAAAATATATGAGTGTGACAATCATCGCAAAATAACTTTACGCAGTGACCATTACAAATCAAGGTATATATTCTGTTCATCCTCGTAATGCAACCACTCGTCTTTTCTTCGATCGATCTTCCTCCCTCTCCTTCGCCAAAATTCCTCCAAAAACCAATCGCACAGCGAGACATCCGTAGAATTATAGATCACCGTAGAATTAAAAAAAGGGAAACGTGGCCTGCCTGTTCCGCGTATCGCAGATTATATCAGCGCCACCCTATCAATTTCCACCCTCGAACAATATCTGGCAAACGAGAAGGTATCGAGTGCTTTCGGGGGAGGGCCGGGATCCCTTATGTGTCTTGTCGTATTATAAAATATTGACATGCATACTTCGTTCACGGTGGATATTTTAGGTGACGCAAAACTCTGCGTCAAGGTAGTTTGCGAGGGCGGCGGCGGCGGGGCGGCGGGGAGGACCCTTTAATATTACAGCAGACGATTTTCACGTTTTCCCGGGATGTTTTTCATTCCATTCTCCTGGCTCGAGACACCCTTCTTCGACTGTTACTCGCGTTGTTCGATTCGCGGATGACACGTCGTTTATTTCTGCGAAATTTCGACGCTCCGCGAGAGAGAGATGCGCTCCTCTCGGACTATATTTCCGTCGTTATTCCGGATATCGCGTCCGGAAATTGAATTTTAAGTGGAGCTGCAACGGGGACACGTATTGGTACGTTTTTAATAAGCTGCGGAAGTGGCTGTATTAAATTTCCTTTCTGTGAGCGAATTCTTTCGTTTTCGTAACCAGGGACAGATGCTCCGATCATTAATACCGGAATAATCGATTCTTTCGAGATGACTGGTTCAGGGGTCTCTATTTTGCGATTGAAGAGACGTTTTCGCGAGCAATTGCTGGATGCGTCCATATAAGCAGGCGTATGGTGAAATTAAAGCAGTGCGATATTGTCATTTTTAGCGCTGAATTCTTCTAGTATTAAAATACGAGACTGAATGGAACGTCGACGTTTGTTCTTTATCGTGCTTTACGAATTAATTTTTTGAATATACGTCAAGGGGTTGCGATTAGTCTTTGACTAGGAAATTAATGTCTGATAAACTGCAGAAGCGTGGAGTAATATGATTTAGCGATTTACTTTTCTCCGAACACTGCAATTTAGAGAGATTCTTTAATTGCACATTAAATACGTGTGTTAGACTCTTAGTGGCGCAAGTCACTTTTTCCAAAGCCGAATTTGTTAAGATTTATTTCAACTCAAAACTAAGATAAATGATTGACTAAAGAATTCCTTATGACACTTTACAAGATACCTTGTATTTCAATTTGCACAAAAAGATCTGCAGTCTACTTGTCACCAAAATGCGGATATCATGCATTTATGGCAAACGTGAGAACGTAAACTTGAAACCTGGGAGAATTTTTAATGCGCCAAGGAAACTATAAACTATGTTTACTCTTCACGAGATGCAGACGATGACTAATAAGTCTGTTAAACTCGGTTAAACTCGGTTAAACACTACGATTAACCAGTTAAGTTTGTTTGACGACTATATACGTCATGGAAATGTGTCAGAATTTTGTGTCATGACGATTATATCCGTCATGGGGAAAACTAAATTATATTCGTTTAAAATGTTTAGAGGTCAAGACGTAATGAAACAAACAAATGAAAATTATAAATAATTTGAGTTGGATTCGTCATCGCTTGATTATCACGACACACACTGGAGGGCGCTTTGCAAAGAGATCGCCACAGTCAACTGGTTAACTTACATCGGGTGACAAATAAACGTCTATTCTATCACCCAAATATGGGTGACGCTAGTTTTTAAACAATTTTGAAAATTTATTTTCATTTTAATTTATCCTGAATTTGACTAGGATGTTTCGAATGCGAAAGAGTTCTAATTCCATCCCCTATGATCAATTTCAACTTTCTAATTTCGCTCCAATTAATTAAATTGCTTTGACTTTGTGAAAATTTTGGTGGTCGATTGTCAGCGCTGAACGTGTTAAATCGATTTTTGTATTGAACAGTTGGAATTCAACACGTCGCCAAAGCAAAATTGAAGAAGCTCGTCGAAAATGGCTACGTGTCGAGAGAGTGTTCAGATTCGAGTCGGTCCGTTGTCTGTTCGGATCGAACAATGTCGCAATTTCGCATCGTCTGGAGGGTCGCCGGGTCGCCGATCCGGGCGATTCATTAAGGCAAATAATTTTCCCATGGCCGAAAGACGGCGGCAGGCCGGTTAGGAAAAATGGCTCCTTATATTGGTGAAAGGACCAACGACGCTGGGCATCGCGCCGGTATCGGCCGGGCGTCCCTTCAATAACCTCGATACAAAATTCTTTTCATCGTTGGCCTGAATGCCTATAGGAAATATGTGAAAGGCCGTCTGATTCAGACGGTCCGGTGTTGGCTCAGGGCCTTTCTGTGCCTGTACGGAACGGCCGGGCGTTTGCAAGGCGTCTATAAGCCACGGGCTGCCGTAATGAAACATAAATTATTCAATCGAAATCAGCCGCGTGCACCGAGGCGGCCAGTGTTTTTCGCCGAAAACGGCCTTTAAACCGAACCCTCCCGAGCTCCTGGCCAGAAGAGGAAAAAGACCGTGCTAGTCTCTTGGATCTTTTTCTTTTTTGCATCGCTACAGACTACTCATTCCGAACAATTTTACGTTTTCATGGGAGTACGCTGCTCTCTCCCTCCCCCCTCTCTCTCTCTCTCTTTCTCTCTTTCTCTTTCTCGCTTCCTCTCTTCCTCTCTAGTACTCTCTGCGGGGGTGTACAAGGGGTTGCGTGGGCGGAGAGGAGGAGGGGAGGAGAGGGCCGCGTGCCGTCTCGTGTTTGCGCTCGCTTTCCGCTTCCCGTGTAACGAATCGAAACTGCCTGTTTTTTTATTACGCCCGTTTAATTGAGGTTTTGCCTTTCCTTCCTCTCCTACCTGCCTTCATGCGCACGGCTCCGCTTCGATTTTTGATCCAGAAACCAGCCTTAATTACGAATGGATCAAACGGCTCGAGGGACCCGCTCAAATGCTTTCGTGCTCGGCCGATAAGTTTTCGTTCTTCTGTCTGGAAAACGTACTCGCGCGATGGAAACGCGATATCGTGATTTGAATATCGCGTTTGGTCAATGCCTGTCCTCGGCTTTTGCATTTCTTTGCTGAGAGTGGAAGCGTAAAGGTAAGTTTTTACTTTTTGTTCTTTGCGATTGCTGTATTCATATTCGCATGCTTTAACACTTTGTCTATTGGAAGCCTATCGATGGGATTTTTAATTATTGCCAAGAGAAAGAGTAATATATGAATGACAGTAATTTTTAATTAGGTTGTGAATTCTCTGTGGTAAATTTTAATGTTTCCGTTTCACTAAATGAGTGACTTCGACATTATGGTAATTTTTAGAGCCGATAACATAACCTATTTAATAAATTAGTTATGATACTTGGTGCGAGAACTTGTTAATGTTTTAATAATTCTGCTGTGATTATGATGCTATAATATTTCAAGTACTACTAGAAATATTTTTACAATATCTTCAGTTCTGATTTGTCAAAAGTTCTGAATTTTAACTTCTTAGGTACGGCTAAGTTTTGCGCATAACTGTTTCTTCATATGGCAGAGTATGATATTATAATCTAATAATTTGCATTATAATTTTTCCTAAAGGTATGATACATGTACTTTAACTTTAATTATTTACTTTAATAACTGATAATAGAATTGAGTGTGGCGCGTCGTATAATAATATGACGTCTGCGAAAGCCACTATAGTGGCGCGTCGTTCCTAAAAGGTTAAACGCTTTTGAATATAAATTGGCAAGGGATGATAACAGTTAGAAAATCGAGCAACATTCGCGCCTCGTAAGAAAAATCGATGCTGCAACGAAATTCAGAGTAATCCAATTGAAATTTTCGGTCGACGGAGGGTCCCTTTTAAGATATCGGAAATTCCAATGTATCTTTAAGTCGTCATTCACGTGCGCAGGGCGTATTTCCCTCGCAGCGTTTCCGTTTTCGAGGCGCGCTTTAAAATTGAATGCGAGTCTCAATTACGGGTGTGTCGACACGCGTGTCGACACCGACAGGGTATGGGAGATGCTTAGGTGGGGCCTTCGAATAAAACACATGCACCGTGTGTGAAGGGAGTGACTCTGAACGCTTGCGATCCGTGTTCGTGCATTATGCCCCCTCTTCAACCCTCTGCGACTAAAATATCAGTACTGTAAACCACTGTCAACGTTATATATACAGGAAAGTTATACAGCCGGAGCTGTTAACAATTTTCATCTGCCATTAGTGAATTTTTTCAATTTTATTCATTATTAATCCCTTGCACTACGATTTATTTAACAGCTATATTGATTATTAGCATTTATTTGTTACTAATAAATTTCTATATCGGTCAGAAAATGCATGTTTATTATATGATAATATTGACTTCAATGTTTAAATATTAATGGTAGATGGGTAGAATTTAACTTCGATTTGAAATACGTAGATATTTAGTGCATTAGGTTCGAAATCTTCATGAGTCTACGATATTATACGATATTATAGGGCAAAGGGTTAAAGACTTCTGTTTGCATTGTGAAATAATCACTACTTAGCTCGTTCGAGTTTCATTATCTATTTCATTTTACAATTTACTGTTTTAATGGTATTAATATTGTCAACGCCAACTTCAGAAAATTAGTTTTGTTGAATAAATCCTCTTCCTCGATTATACATATTTACGTCATCGTTTAAACAAATGGGAATATTTACCCCGTAGTTGTAGTTTGTCTTTTTATCGTGTAATAAGTCACTCTTTTATTCTATAATAATAGAAATTAGTATCTACTTAAATTATATTGTATTAATATAATTAATAATATAATTAATATAATAAATATTATACATAATAATTATAAATATATAATTAATATAATAATATAATTAACATATTGTAATTATATTAAATTAAATTATATTGTAATGGACTATGCTCAGTCAAGATTGCATCGAATCCGTTTCCTTTTCTTCCCAGCAGACTGCATTTCATATCAATGCAGCGTACTGCATTTTCAACATAATGCTTTGACACAGCCCTGAGAAAAGATTATACTATCTATAAAATAAGTAAAATAGATAAAATAATTATTGTTTAATTCCAATTTTATAAAAATATAAAAACGTTTACAGCCGAATGACCGGTCGGTAAAGTCTTGAGATCGTCCAAGAAATCCCTTCGACTTTCCATCATTCAGATTATTTTATCTTGAACTCGAGCAAAGTCGGTGAAGGAGAATGAAGAAACGTCAGCCGAGAATTCATCGGGGTTTCCTTATTGTCGAGGCGAAATTCACGCGAGGATAGGTCGGCTCCGTAAAATTCACGGAGCCTCATCGTTTCCAGGCGTGCAATATGGTTCACCGGGGACGCGTATATAGATTTTTATGCAAATTCTATTGATATCCGATCGCGGCTGACGATAGCGCACGGAACGTACACGTTGTGCTAGCTTGTAGTTAGCGGTAAATCGAGCAGACCACGTGAGTGGCAGCGACCGCCATTGGTCGTTGCCGGTCGAATGGTCATTCCGATTGGCCGGGGGTCCTCAGACTCGGGCCGTGGCCACGGTGGTAGGGTAGATCGCGATTAACGCCGTCCGCTCACCCCTAAACGAGACACACCGACCCCCGTTGATTCTGTGCAGCAGCCTTTTATCAAACGTATGTGTTTTAGAAATTATACGTAGCGGTGGATTTATCGAACGCCACCGAGCCTCGAAACAAAAGCCGGGGAAAATTGCGTTCGACCTTTTCTATTATTGCCGCTCGCTCAATGCGCTGGACGATTTCAACGTCCGCGGTTTCAACGCGCTCTCACGGTAAAACTATAGCCGGCAAGTGTTATAATTAAACCACGGGCTTTAGACATTTGTCACTGACTCGAACGTTGCTGGTAAATACGTTGGAAAATATCTTGTAGAATTGCGGAAAATTTGTATTTCAGTTTGCTATTCGTATTTCAGCGCGCTATTGGCAAAAGTAAAACCAATTAATTTCGTTTTGTATTACTGGAAGTTATTAATAGAGCCCGTGGAATTTTTAGTTTGCTTTGAGAACTGTATTGGATACGATAAAGTGGACCAATTTCGTTTTGTTGTAATGGAAATTGTTAATAGGAACTCCGGAAATTTTTGGTTCGTTTTTAGTCGAATAATATCTGAGAGAAAATCAATTGCAATTATTAAAATATTTAATATTCCGGTAAATTGTACATTTATGTATATTTCGGCTGTAAGAGAAAATTTTACTGTGTTAACCGGAGTGTTGCGTACAATTAGTATAAAAGGTCTACTATATTTAGATTTGTCTATGTACAATGTTTCCTATATTCTACAAAAAACGCTAATAAAATTCACTAGTACTTCTACTTTTTAAATAAATATTCTATTCTTTGGAAGAAGGAAAAATGCTTGTTGGAGATGTTCCTTCTCTCGTCAATGTTAATAAATTGAAATCCATACAACAATATTCGTAAATTCATATATCTGTGTTTCCTATTCGCTTTTCTTATCAATCCGCAGTTATCAGCGATGGAAACAATGATCTACTTCGCAATGATTGTCGAATTGAAAAAAAGGAAATGCTGTAAAAATGTTGAAAAATCGTCGGATCGCTGATAGATTGAAACACGATCGCGTGTACGAAGATTGAAAAAAAAGAAATGGCTCTGACGGATCCTTCTTTCTGCAATGGCAAGTTGGCGGTGCAGAAACGTATTTTTTTTTATTTCGAGGGACGTAGCAGCGTCAGGTGCGTGACCCAAGGTATGCGATTACCAGGCCGGCGCGAAACTCAGACCAATTTGAAATATAACCTCCTCGTTATTAATAAAATTTGCATTTACAAGGGCGAGAAAGTGTCACGGCACGACACGCGGCTACGAAAGACCGCGTCGGTACAGTTAAATAGGATTTCCGTGATTACGCTCGCAATCCGTAACTAACAATTTCGCGGACGTGGTCTCCTCCAGGTATTTCTATAATTTTTGTTCTTCCTCTTCTTTCTTTCCTCGATCCCTCCTCACATAATATTATCATAATAAAAAGGACCAGTTTACAAGTACCGAGAAACAGCGGTTAACATTATCTTGTATCTACCGCGGTCACCGTTAGCATACTTGTTAACCATAATTTATCATTTGAAAAATCACTTTTAATTTCAAATTGTGGTGCAGGAAAGAATAGCAATTATTTCACCGCTTGCGATCGAAATAGGACGTTGTTATTTACCGAGCTTTAGATTCTTTTCATTAAATTTTCTTAGTTCTAAAGTTGCCTTTGGCTCTACCACTGGAGATTAATTAATTATTCGAAAAAAATTGCAGGATTTCAGTTTGACTTCTTTCTATATTTGTTGCAAAATGTTGACTTCGAATGTTAATATTCAACGTTCATGTCAAGCAGAAATGGGTCGGATGTAATCGTAGGATCTGTCGTGCGACTATTTTCATGAAGATTAAATACCACTGTCGGACGAAGTGATTGAACTAAGTAAGTTGTTCGAAAAAGACTTGTTGCTCCACGATTGCAACAGCTGTCGCAAGTGAAAAATTGATCAATAAGTCCTCGTCGTTAGACTGCGGCTTTTGTGCATTTGTAACGAGAATCAGCAGGTGTAACATAAAACAATAGGAAAGGTAAAAAAGTGTTCAAGAACTTCGTAAAATTGCTATAGCAAGAAACAATTTAATGCAATAACAGGAGCAAAAGTTGATTCTAGCAATGTGCAATCGACACAGAAAATTTTTATTCTGCCTAAAAATCCTTATACTTGCTACCGTTTCATTGTTTCTTAACACCATTTAATCTTCGGAACCTTGACATAATTTTGACATAACCTATTTTCACCGAGATAATTTCATACTCATCAGAAAGTTAAAAACTGAGAAAGCAATTTAAAATTAAAATTTAAAAAGGCTCGAGAAAGACGATAAAAAATAGTGTCCAGTAATTATCCATCGCAATAATTTCAGTCGGAAAAATCGAGTCGCTTTCCACGAGAACCAGCAAAAGATTAGCACCGAACGAAGTCTCCATTTCGTTCGATCCTTTCCTTCCTCGTCCGGTGTACATCTCTCTAGAGCCTAATCACCGGCAATTGGACAATTATTCCGGCACCCTCGCGGACCAGCGAGTGCTGCTATCTGTACGAAAGCTGGCAGGTCTCTGATACCTCGGCGACGACTGTGTTTGTTCCAGCGATTTAACCAGGGCGAACGGCATCGCCGGCGAGTCGGCTAAACACTTTCGAGAAAGGTTGATATAGCCTGGTAGGACTCATTGGACGCGATGGAGAGGCCGTCCGTCGCCGTTGGGGTTTGATTACTCGTTATCGAGGTAACTCCACCGTCGTCTGGCATCTGATAAAGGCTCCACGAGTAATTATTAATCATAGACCGGGCGGTATAACGATCCATCCGAGTCTTATCTCGGTGTCGAGTGATGTATGCAAGTAGCCGTGCTGGTCTGGCCGATGCTAGCTAGCTCGGCTACGGGCAAGGGGTTGAAGAGGTGGTTGAAGAGGGGGTTTGAAGAGGGGGACGGGGGTGGGGCCGGTGTTATACCCGTTGACCGGGTTCGTTGGTGTTCGGGTCGCCTTGTTCGTGGTTGTTAGCCGGCTCGTCGGTGGGGTTGCAATACTTCACCAAGATAACAACTAATAATCGATGGTGGCATTGCCAGGTACGCAGCCAGGTACATGTACATAAGTACGGTCTCGAAAAGACCTTACACCCCTGCCTGCCCGGCTGCCAGCTTGCCTTGCTTCCCTCTCTGCCCTTTTCTCCTCCTCTCACTCTCTCTCTCTCTCACTCACTCTTTCTCTTTCTCTCTCTCTCTCTCTCTCTCTCTCTCTTTCTCTCTCTGATTCTCTCTGTCTCTCTCAGACCTTGCAAGTTGCATCGGCGGCGGGTAGTCTTGCCTTTTAGCCACCCACTACCGCCCGATGGCTGCATGCAAGACGCTCGTAGGTCAAAGGTTGCGCGGCTAACTACTTCGTAAATTATCGTAAGGTTAACCGTTACTTCGCCGGTACGCTGTTCGAATGAACGAGTCGGATACTGAGTATCCTTTGAACTTTCAACGATAGACGTTCAGGGAACTGGGTATTTTTGGATCGGGAACTGGTTTCGCTGGATCGCCGGCCTTTGTCGCACGAATTCCTTCAGGATTTGTTGATTCTTTTATGTCTCGATCGATTTTTCTGCAGCAGCTGTGGCTCTTGATCGTACACTATGTTCATCGAGTGATGCAATACTTATTTTTATGTTGATATTTGACAGGTAAGCGATTATATATTTGACTAGACTATTTTTTGTCGCAGTACGGTGATGGAGAACACTATTGTCAAGGAAGCTGAATTATTGGTCCAACTAATCACCAAGAAAAAGCGGTGACTACCTGCATCAGGAGGTAAGTGCTCTCTTTCTACATCGCAATCGAGTTATCTTGAATGACAAGAGCACTTCTTCGGCGATTTTTACTTAAAAGAAAATCACCGAGCTCCTTTTCTATGTCCAATAATCATTGAGAAGCCAATGAATGTTCTCTAAGTTGCCGTATGGTATACTTCAAGTTCACCTTTCAAAATTTTTCTTGGAAAATCCTGCCTTCTTATATTAGGACAAAATTATTTCACTTCACACAAATCTTCTCTGCAAAATTAATATCCAGAAGAATATGGTCAAGGCTCTTTATTTTATTCAATAGTCACTCAGAAGTCTCCTAAAGAGCTCCAAGCTTGAATTCTTCTCTCAGCTAGTTCCTGCTCCCAAATCCTGTTATCCTTCACCAGAACCAGATCCTTTTAAACCTTAGAAACCCTTTCCCCAAGATAAATGTTAAAAAATAAAGTTGTTACACTGATTTTTTTCATTCAACAATCGTTCAGAAACCTCATAACGAGCTCGAAGTAGCTATATACTTAGAACTCTTTCCTCAGTTGGCTGTCAGTATCAAATGCTGTCTATTTATATCGGAACCCCGTGCTTTCAAGTCCCACGAACCCTTTTATCGAGCTAAATATTCAAAAATAAAACTACTAGCCTGCTTTCTTTCATTCAACAATCGTTCAGAAAGTTATTAACAAGCTCCAAGTAGCTATATACTTAGAACTCTTTCCTCAGTTGGTTGCTAGTATCAAATGCTATCTATTTATATCGGAACCCCAAGTCCCATAAACCCTTTTACCGAGCTAAATATTCAAAAATAAAACTACTAACCTGCTTTCTTTCATTCAACAATCGTTCAGAAAGTTATTAACAAGCTCCAAGTATCTAAATAGCTTGAACTCTTCCTTCAGCTGGTTGCCGCTATCAAATCCCGGCTCCTTGTTTCAAACAAGGTCTTTAAAGCCCACTGAGTGTCGATAAGGGCTCGTCCAATAGCTACTAGCCGAAGTGTATTTGATCTATCGAGAGAACGATCATGGCTGAAGAGTCTTGTTGTTGTAATTGCTCGACAGCCATGCATCGCGGCCCTTTAGATCGCAGCTGTCGTTGCGCCGGGTGATCGAACGATAGAACAAGAACGGTCAGAGCCACGTCGCCACATGATTCAGGGATCGCAGGGTTCCGCGGGGTCGTTGGCTAGAGGAGGACGGTGCGTCGCAATCGAAGGCACGCAATAATGCCTATCGCCGCGAGTCGATCGGCAATGAAATGTAAAATTTAAAGCGGCAATTATCTCGTGTCGTGTATCTAGGTGACGCGCTCGCCAGATCCGACTTCTATTAACCGCCCTCGACCTGCTGTTTTATGGGTGACTGTCCCCAGGACAGGTTAATAATTAATACACATCGGCGACCGGTGTTGCTAGGCGATTCGCAGGCCAAATAGCTGGTATCATCTCCTCTTTGGCAAATACTTCCTGACGCTCTTAAGTCCGTCTGCAAACAGCTTGGAAACTGAACGTCTTCTCTGTGTTCTCGGGGAATATTTATACTAACACAAGTGGAACTGAGGGCTCAATGTTCTTCTTGAGGACCCAGACACGCGTAGATCATTTTTTTATATATTAGAGCAAGAGAAATAAACAATCTTGTAGGTTCCTTTAGTTGGTGGACCAGAAGTAGATCCATTTCTCCAGCATCGATGGTCCATCGCCAAGGTCTAAGTGTGAGTTAGAATCAGGGGATGAATTCTAGACTGTCTCAAATCTGTATAGAAATTTGGAATACTCTTTTTGTTTTTTATATGATTGATTTTACGTCAAATCAACTGCATAATTATTAGCGAAATAAAGGGACTTTAGGGTATCTTTATAGTATTTGTTTTAAAATCTTGATGTCTTTGATAAAGAGCAGGTATTGTATTTTGTTGTTATTAAGATCGGTTTTTAATGTAATAATAATGTGTAATATGAAGTGCATTATAATTAGGGCATATTTGGATGAGGTGTTCGACCGTAATCGGTGAAGGCATATATCACAGGTTGCACCTTCCGTCAACAGGAAACGTTCTTCCAGGCTAACGAAGACAAAATAATATTATACGTAACGATTTTACGGACATTTTCTTTCCAAAGAATTTGTCGCCCTATCGACGGCTTTCGTTGGCTCGAAGTTCGCTGGCTGCTTTCAGGAAGATAATGCCAGAACGTCGAGGACGCCGATGGAAACATGTCGCGATTAGGTATCGCGCGATCCGAATTTCCCGACGCTATCTGCTCCCGTGCAAACGATGATAACGAACTGCGCTTAGGAGGGTAATCGTAATATTCGTGCGCCTTCCAAACGCGTCCTTCCGAGTTTCGTACTCTAAGAACGTTGAACATCCCCACCGGGTCCCGTGGGGTGGTTCTACTTTACGATCCGCTTGTCCGCGTACTTCGCACTCGGCACAAAGGACTACGCCACCTCGTTACGAAGGGACCAGTTAGAATAAAGTGTGATTAGGAAGATAGTTATGACATTTTGTATTATAATTCCGCGAGGGTAGCGCGCCTCCTCTCCGCCGCTCTCGTCCTCCCTGCCGTGCTTTCGTTCCGTCATTCTACCCTCGCCTCCCTCTTCGTCTACTATTTCTTCCTCTCGTTCTTCGTCCCGATGGGGTTGTTAAGGCGCGGCCAAGTTTTCGATCCTGAGGAAATCTGAGGGTTCACGGCTTCGGAGACCTGTTTCCTAATTTCAGGATGCCGCGACTGCTAGACCGAATCTGGGCGGTCGAACCGTTCTCCTTGCAATTTTGATACTTTGTATTCAAATTATTCTTGGGGTTTTGCTTAGGCTTGTTTTCGGAAATTTGTATCATTCTTCATTGTACGGTTGACATATTTTCTAGGGTTCATTTTAATTGGCTTCTATGTTTTTTTTTGACAAACAATTTTTATTTGGGGCTCTTGTCATCTTCCTTGCAATTTTAATACTTGGGCATGTTGAGATTCATTCTGATGATAATTTCATAAATATAATTTTTCTATAATTTTTCATTATAACAGTCTTTTCTTCACAATATCGTTTACTATCTTTGCTATTTTAGCCATTAGGCTGGCTAACATTCGTCCAAAGGAAATTTACTCGTTCCTCATAAAACTATTTTTATATTTTCTCCAGAATAAAATATTTCACCCTGGCATCTAAATTCTCATTTGTTATATTTCCTTCAACAGTTTTGCGGAATCCTCTAAAAACACCGCATAACTACTGCGAATACCCACTTTCTGGACATCATTACATGAATTTATATGTTAACCCTCCATGGGCCCGTGTAACTTTCAGGTCACGTGCTAATATATCGATAATTTACCAAGCAATTTAATTTTTTTCACAAGATGACGTATACCTCTTACTTATATAAGGTCTCTGAGATAACCAGTAACAATATTGATGACAATATTGATGACTGAAATATTAAAGTAAATGCCTTGTAAGTTGTCTGTAGAAAGATATTTAGGAAAACAATTCGGCCCATAGAGGGTTAAAATAAGAATATAGGTACAAAATCGTACGATCTTAGTATGGTAACTCGAATTCTGAAGAAACTACTTCAGGATACAAATAACGATCACAATGTTAGATACGTCCACAGTGATTAAAACACTACTTACACGATCGACTAGTTTGATTTTGATATTATGATCAGTGTCTTGGCCAACAGAGCACGCGGTCCCCAACATAACAATAAATTACGATCGCATCGTTCGATCTATCCAGTGCTCCCAATCACGAATCAACTCTTCCCGATGCAATTCTCCAAAGTTGTCCATTGCGCCCGTATTTGTCTGCCAGGCCACCGGCAATTGGCCTCGGCGAGGTATCCCCAAAGATTACCACCCCGGGGAACGAGAGCTCCAATCGAAGTTGCGGGAAAGTTGATCGATCGCGAAAGACTCGTGAGAACGTGGTCGTAGAATGGGAAACCGGTGGCCGCCCGTATTTGATTGTTTAATTAGTAAGATGACCGGGTCTTTGCTCCGAGCGGCGAGTCTCGGTGTGTCTCGAAGGAGCCGGGGTCTCTCTGTGTGCAGGCAAGGGCCCAAGAAAGGCGGAAGGAGGAAGGAGAAAATCGAAGAAGCGGAAGGAGATACACGGTCAGATCGAGGCCAAAGGCGACCGACAGAGACAAACAGGAAAACCGAGGGGCTGCCGGGAGAGACCGTAGAGAATGTGTCCTCCATCTGCGGGGAAGATACAGTCTGAGGAACTCTCTCCGAGTAGCGGGCAGGCTGGATTCCTGGTGTATAGGGGTATTAATCCCTGCCCTCAATTACCCTTTGTCTTGGGCGCAGCTTGGTCCACTTGTTAAGACACCGCCACTGTTTGTCTTGAGGAGCAGGTAAGGGAGTGGTCGCGGAGGTTTGGGGGGCTGTTTCGGTCGGTGCTTTACATACGTCCGTAAACCGGAGACGAACTGCTACCGGGAAGGACTACTGATCGTTGTGGTCTCGGCTCTGTTCTTGATAGAAGTTTCCTAGCAAAGTTCCTGCATCGCGTCTCCGCCTTGGGGAGCCTCCTCGAGAGCTGGCTTGATATGCGTCTCTACGTTAAATCGATCTCGACCCCGACCCCGAACTGCAAGAATCTTACTGCCAGATCCCCGGCTTTGTTCGAGCTGCCTGCGAAACAGCCGCCAAGCGATTATCAACTCAACGAGAGGTTTTATCGCGCAATCAGTGCCGCATCCTTCACGGACTCGCGACAGTTTCGCGGCACGATCGTTCGAGGGGTAGTTGATGGCTTTGATGGCGGACGCAGGCTGCGAGTTACGTTTCTTAAACGGTTTCTTATTGGTACTTTTGTTCTACTCTTCACGGCTGTTGTTTGATTCTGAGGACTTGGAATTATTTAATCTTGTGACGTATTAGTTTATAATGATTCGACCAATTGATACATTTCATATAGCAGGAAAGTCAAAAATATTGTACAAACTTTGATAAGTTCGATGCACTTCGAAAATTAATAAATGAAAAATACTGTAATATAGTACAGGAATATAGCGCATAAATTTGTAAATTGAAACTTGTACAAGATTAGGTATTTTGAAAGTAGTGTTAAAACTGGTATTTCTCGTATATGTACCACAAAATTATGAAAATATTCGGATAGAAGAAGAATTGGAATAATAATAGTGCAACTACAAGTATATTTCGCTGAAAATTTAAATAAATAATTTATTAATAAATTATCATTTATTAATGTGGTCTAGACATGAAATATGTTTGAACGAGAAAGAATTCAATCATTTAATCGTTTCTATATTCAAGTAGATAACCGAGGTTCTACTGTGCTTTCGTTCGTGACTGCGAGTTTTCATAATTACCTGGAAAAATGCAAGGGTGTGGTGGATCGAGCATCGGGCGTTTCGCGAGCAAATCAAAAGCAGGCGGTAATAGAGAGTAATTAGTTGGTGGAACACATCGGGTCGCAGGAAATAGCTTAATAAATTAATCGCCGATGAAAGTTTGGAATTAATAACCAGCGCTAACAAGCGGATGTTTGCACGAGCTGAAAGGCGATCATGTACGGTCGCGGTCGTCGGAGGACCGCGCCGCGCCGGTTGAAAAATGAAATAAAATACGAAAGGAGGAATCAGTTGTAAAGTAATTATTAATGCCGGGGCATGCAACGCCGTCCTACCGCCGGCAAAACTTTCGGCAGCACGCGAATGAGCCATATTCCTTTCGCCGTACGTAGTCCAACTTCGGTTCCGGGGAAGGGGTGGCTTCCACCCCTGGCCGATCGTCGACTTTCGTTTCTCATTGGCACCGTGCACTGCACAGACACCGGGGATAGACAATATTTTTCTGCCCCCCCCTGCACTTTTCGCAAGCACCCATAACCTAAAATATCCTGCTCGCAATTTTTACATTGACAGGATTTTCATACTTAATTCTCACCCTGTTCAGAAACTTGCTCGACTCCCTGCAGTTCTATTGACTTGTTATAATTAGAATCCTTTCGCTATTGATCAGATCAAAAATTTCCAAAACGATTTTAAGAAGGAGAAATTAAATTTTGAATAATTTTGATAGGTTGGAAATAGGGTAATAATATTTATTGATTTCTTCTTGTGTCTTCGCAAGAATAAGAATTTATATAAAACAAAATATTAAATTTTATTCTTTTACTTTTGAATAGAAAGATTTATTATGTCTTATTCAATAAATATTAAATTAATTTAATTTCTTCATTTGTCTTGGCTAGAATAAAAATTTATATAAAACAAAATACTAAATTTTATTCTTTTATTTTTCAATAGAAAGATTTAATATGTCTTATTCAATAAATATTAAATTAATTTAATTTCTTCATTTGTCTTGGCTAGAATAACAATTTATATAAAACAAAATATTAAATTTTTATCCTTTTACTTTAGAATAGAAAAATTTAATATGTCCTATTCAATAAACGTTAAATTGATTAAGCCCGAAAGTAAAGCAAAGCAACGGGTCACCCCACAGTAACCGGCACCCCTACCCTATATCGAATAAGATAAGACACGATTTACTGTTATTCCTAACAAGATCGTCATGTAGCAAGGCGAAACTTTTCACAGGTCCATTATCCCGAGAATTATCATCGCGGAGGGATCCCAGATCAAACATTGGCGCCAGAAAAAGAACGAAAGGGTTAAACCCGGGGCACGCAGTGCGAAAACCAAAAGACTCCTGCGGTAAGTGGGTGGCGGATTTATCCGTGGCAGTGATTTCCTCAGCTTTTCCACTGCTATTATTTGTTCGACATCGGGTCGGAAGGAAGGAGACCGGCTAGGGGGAGAGTCCTGTCCGTTTCTTTGCACTGCGAAGAATATCAATTGTTAGAAATACAAAGGGTAACAGAGCCGAGGGAGAGACTTGCCAGAAAGAAAGAGAGAACGAGGATCGTTGGAAAAAACGAGTGAGAAAGAGTAGAGGAGGGAGAGTGAGCAAGAGAGAAAGAGAGAGAGAGCGAGAGAGAGACATCTCGTCGCGTCGGTTGTGGTAAGGAACGCCACCAGTCGCTCTATATAGAGTGACGTGGGGGTAGGGAAAGTAGGGGGTGCCGCCTGTGGCACACCACCCCTGTACAAACTAAATTCTTAAGAGAATTTAACCGTTTGAATAGCTCGCAAATCCATTGCAAATGTTTACACGGGATTTGCACGGTCGCCTCTCCTTCGTCTTTCCTTCTTTTCGCTCGCGCCCCGAGCTACGCGTCTCTTCGACTTCGTCTTGCCGAGGAATTTCCGATGCTGTCGATCGGTACACCTCGGTAGTCTCTCATTACCTCGGCGAAACTTTCTACATAGTGATTTTCGCAACCGCATTGCTGGATTATCGCAAACACGACGTTTCGGTAACTTCTCGCGAGCATTCTGATTTTCTCGAGTGGGTCTTTATCAGATTCTCAGTTTCTTATTATTATTATCATCATTGTGAAATTTTAATTATTATTATTAAATTTAATAATATGTGATGGGAAGCCGAATAATTCAATTTCCGAAAAGCTTCGTGGAAAAATGATTGTTTATGGTAAGATGAAACAAGATTGAAATCGGATTATTCGCGTCGAACACGAGTAAGAAAATGTACTCAAAGTAATAAAATCAAATAAAATAGTAATAATCAAATGTAATATCAGAGTTAAATTAGAGCACTGAAAGCGTTTCAGTAAATTCTATGGAGAGATCTTTGCGTGAGACTTTGCTTAAAAAAATGAAAAACCGCAGGCAACTGCAAGATTTGATAATGTATATAAAAATTAAATGGTGGTACGACTTGATTGCTGATTTTATTTATTCGCGATTAAAACGAATAGGCGATACGTAAAACAATGGAAACACTGCGAATCAGTCAACCTCTAAAATGTTAGGACGTCAAAGCAATTTATCTAGCTAAATAAAAATCTATCCAATCTCCTTGAATTTTTCAGACTTAATTTTTCAGAGTAATTTTGAAAAATTGGCAAATAATTCTGTCGCAGGGCTGGCGCGACGATCAAAAAATTAAAAAATATCGCTACAATAATTTGATAAAACAGGAAGAAATATTGACACGAAATCTTTTAACGAACTGTTAACTGTTAACGAACAATTTTACAAGGAATACCATTTCAACGAGCTGCTATCTAAGGAACGATATTAGTGTCGTCTACACGCAGCGTCAATTTATTTCCAATCAATCGGGCGAACGATCTATCATTTGGAAGCATCGGTTCTCCCGACGTTTACACGGAAGCCTTCTGTTTGTTCGTGCACGGGGCTAATCGGCGGTGTAAACACCGTCGGAAAAATGTTTAGAATGCCAGACAAGAACAAGGGTAGCGCAGACAAGAGAAAGAGAGGGAGAGAGAGAGACACGGGTAACCGAGACACGCGGACGGCTCGAGGGGAGAGAAAAGTTTTGTAACCACCGTTTCCGCGGGTTCGTTCGGTTTCTTAGACGGCGGTCGTCGGCTTGTTCCAGGCTTCATCGATCAGTTGATCGCTGTATATCGTGACCGGCCGATCGTACTTGAATCCGACGATGCAATCGAGCACCGCATTGCGCCCCTTGTCGTGCGACTGCGACACTAGAAACAGTTGCACACGATTCCTCGTGGATTCTCATACTGATATTGATTGGACGAGGCTCCCGTTGCGTGCGCGCTCTCTCCTAATCGTATGATCTTCCTAATAAGACAAGTATTAGGTATGTCGGATGGCATTGTCGTTTTTCTTGTGTTTGATTTTCGGATCTGGTCATTTCCAGATCTTATCCGCTCGACGAGACTCTCTCGGCGGTGGATATGAGGAAATTTGTGATTCCTCCTGGTAATTTCATTTTTTATCTTGCAATAGTGCTATAGTGCAACGTCTTCAGTTTGGAAATTGTATCTTTTTAGCAATTCGCTTCTAAATCTGAATATTTTGGAAAAAATAAAATAGAATCAAAAATAGAATAGCTTTATTGATTTGAAAAGATTTGTATGCGCGTTCTTTTATAAACAGTGCACTGATGGATAATGGAATATTATTATAGAAAATTATGAATACTATGAAAAGCTTTTTTTATGAGGTTGTGACGCTGTATCACATTTTTACTAATAAAAAAGTGTCATGTATCGAAGATATTTATTCTGTGACACATAAATAATTTGAAAGTAGGCTATCGATGCTATCAATCGCAGAATACTTTTTGGGAAAATAATCACCGAAGTTTAACCATTATCCTGTCAGTTGTGAATGGCGAGTATGCTCTTCCTAGAGGAGTTATTTGTTCTACTATTTGTCTTACCATTCGAATGAAAATTTTTGTGTAACGTGTTCTTAAAAGTCAGGCGTTTCGCAATAATTGTAGGAGATCTTGATAGAGTAAGCACGGTCTAAGAAATTGATCTAGGCTAAGAGGTTGAAATGATATACTGTACTTAATCGCCTGTGTTTTGTAACGATTAAACTGAACAATGTCGCGTTACCGTGCGACAGAAGTGGGGCGAACATTCTGCCGCGATCCAATATACGGCGAAGACAAAAATGCAAGAAGAGAAATGGAACGGGGTTCGGTGGGAACATCGATCCGTTTCCGTAGCCAAGAAAATTGAAAATAAATCGTCGCGTAAACGGCGGTGCTCGTTAAAATATCCAGCGATACGAGGCCTGTTGCGGAACAGTTTAACACTTTCGACCGAATTATTGCGGGTATCGTAAAATTTTTTATTCGCCCGTCAGGATCGGAATTGAAATTCGCAGCGGGGTAAAAAGATTTTGCGTGCCTGGGCTCGTTCAGTTCCGTTTCTCGTCCCAGAAATGGGCTCACATGCCGTTTATATCCATTCGATAATTACGCTCTGCCTCGAAAAATTCTCAACCGGGAAAGTATTGCGATGGCGTGACACGATACACCCGTTATCGACATGAACTTTGCACTTTGCGCGTGGTTCCGCTTTCGGAATAATCTCCCTCCCTCCGCCCGTCCCCCCTCGCCCTTCAGCGCACCTTCGCAACCCGCCACCCCCCGCCGCGGCGGCCGCCCACCCACGACGAAATGAATCCATATTTTTCGTTGCACGTGTAAAGTAACGAGTGTACACCGAATCGCCGACTGATATGGAAAAAAGTTGCATTGAAAATAACAGGTTGCGACGGGGCCTGCGACAAAAGATTGCTTCCTATACAGAGCCGGCCCCTACGGTTCCTTTTCATAAATCCGCCGGTGTCGCGATTAGATAAAAACACATTGTAAAACCGAGCCCGGGCTCGGCGCAAATTTCAATTTAACATAAATCTGCCGTACGGGGCCGGACCTTTTTATTGCGTCCCATATCGCGGCCCGATTTCTTGCAAAGGAAAGTCGCTACTTTCGTAATTCCTTCCTGTCGTTTAAAAGATATTTTTGTCATCTTTATTGGGATTGCGGGACCGTGTCGTTATGGTATACCGCGTTCCATGGGAACGATGAGAGGGAACGGTCGAATATACCATAAGAAAGATCGTATCTTGATGAATAAGGAAGATCGAATCGTAAAAATGAACCAGGATGTGTAATACAAAATATTACATGGTGAGCATGAACCAGCACGTACTATACGGGGGAGCAAACAGCAGAGATGAAAGAGAGTATATATTTAAATAATATACAATGAAAAAGATCGAATATTAAATTGAACTAGGACATAAAATGGGAAAGATAAAATATACCAAATTGAAGTAGGACATAGAATAAAAAGGTCGTACATTAAAATTGTACTTAGGGATGGACAAGGAAAGGAGATATAATTGTCATTGATTCTATTAACTTTAAATTGGAATCGCGATTTATAATGGAACTGAGATTTTATATTTGCAATGATGCTTTAACAGGTTGAGCGCTGCGGCACCCAACGCTAATTGTGACGCTAATTTTTAAACAATTTTAAAAATTCATTTTCATTTTAACATATCCGAACAAACTTAATTTGAGTTGAATTTTCTAATTTCGCTTTAACTAATTAAATTGCTCTGATTTTGTGAAAATTTTAGTAGTCAATTGTCGGCGCTCAACGTGTTAAACAACTACATAATTGATTGTTCCCAATCTGTCCGAAAAATAAATGTCAAACATTATATTGCCTTATAAAAGTGACAAAATTGAATTTATTTAAATTTCACGCCATTTAGATTATTATACGAGTTCGAATGATTAAATTTATTCAATATTTTTAATGGAAGGATTTTTATAATTTCATATAATTGTGAAATGAATTATATGAAGCTGAATGGAAGCAAATTAAATAGTCAAATTGAATATATATAAATCCTGCTCAGTGGAAACATTATATATTATTGCTAACACTCTGTCAAACGAATCAGCAGTTACGAATATTTCACAAGATAATTAAGTAAACAGAAATTTGTAATTTTGACAGTATAATAATTGTTGAAAATAGTTCCCCTATCTGAATAGGATTTATCATAACTTTTTATTCATAAAAAGTATACAGAATTTTTAACCTTAACAGTGTATCATAATTTCCAGCACTCTGATTACATCTTCTGAAATGGAACATCCGAGTGCAAAGGGTTAATTTTGATTTTAAAAATGGTAACTGCTTCCCGAGCAATCTAGCATTCCAACCCCTAAAATCTTTCCAATTTCAACCTAAGCTACCCGGAACATCGTCACTCCTATCGCCGCAAAAATAATGCTCAAATTTAAAGAAACCCTCGCACCGTTGACTGCAATTACAGCATTAATTCCCGCCAGCGAAAAGCGAGAAAATAATTAGCGATCGGTGCAGGGACTGGCAGCAATTTCCTCTTGAATCATGCATCCATCCGATGGCGACCTGCCGCGGCAAGATCCGCAAGCTCCGGTGCCGAGCGGGTTGCGTGCACGTTTTCAAGCCACCGTCCATGATCAGTGCGTGGCGATGGTGTGCAGGTGGTGATGGTGGTTGAAGGCTGGTTTCGGAGGAGGTGGAGAGAACCCGCGAGTACCTCACCAGCACACTTTACGATACGTCGAATGACTAATACGTTGAAACAATAGGCAGTCGTCGGCCGCCCGATGGGACTGATGGCTGGCAAAGAGAAAGAGAGACCGACAGAGAGAGTGTGTGCGAGAGAAAGAGAGAAAGATAGATAGAGAGAGAGAGAGAGAGAGAGAGAGAGAGAGAGAGCTACGAAGGGTTGGAGAGACTGGGTTGGTAGCAGTCGTCGGCGGATGGTTGGGGATTCCAATGCACCACTTAAGCGTTTCTATATCCGTGGCTTCGGGCGCCTATACGTACTTCCGAGCTTTTATCGCGGCTGGCTTCTGCCGCTGTCGAGATGAGTCGTTAGCATTACGATCATTATTAATGACGTAATTGTTATAAGGAAGTGAACTTTTCCGTCGTTCCCGTCATTACGTCGTTACGCGTTCCTCTCTCCCGCCGCCGCCGCCACCGTCGCCTCGTTATCGCATCGAGGCATATAATAGGGCACTCTAACTTGCCGAGCCATCTGTTTCCCCCTCCCACGCGGCCCCCTTAGCCCCCTTAGCCTCGAACGCCCCCGCGCCGAGGTCCGTTCGACGCAGGTTTTTTCAAATCTTCCGACTCGCAATCGCAGCGCGCCTCTTCGCTCCGGCTCGATTTGCCTCGCCTCGCCTCGCCTCGCCTCCTGGAACGCGTCGATATTCATCGTGTGTTTGGGTAACACGAGCCTTTTAGCGGGCTGAGCATCGAGAACGCGTTTCCCGTTCATTGAAAACCAATTGCACAATTTCGAGGGGAACACACACCGGTGATTGTGAGAGCGGCTCAAACGAGAGACCCACCGAGCCGACCGGCTATTGGTTATACTTGCGCGTCGTGGCAACTGTTATGCCGATAATTAGTATCCGCTAATTAGCGTTGTCTGTTAATACGATGAATCCGGCTCCCGCACCCTGGATCTTTTTTCTTTTCTCTTTTTGATCCCGCTCGCCCCTGCCCCCACCCTCTCTCACTTTCTCTTTCTCTCTCTTTTCTCTCTCTCTCTCTCTCTCTCTCTCTCTCTCTCTCTCTCTCTCTCTGTTCTAGCTCGTTCCTTCTCGCTCGCGCCGTTGGCCCTTTCTCCCGCTTTCTCCCGGCTTCTTTTTTTATCCTACTATCTTTTCTCGTCGTAATCCACTCGCAGGAAGAGATCGAGCCTCGTCAAAGGATGCTGGTTCGCGTGTAACATAATACACGCGTTTCCACCTGGCTGAAGGTGCTCTTGTAGTCTGATAAAGTCAAAGTTCAAAGTCCGCGGGGGTGTGTGGTGTGAGAATCGCGGGAGGAAGGCACGGTGGAACGGGGGATGGTCGATCCCAGCCGACGGTGATTGCTTCTCCCCCAGCCTGCCTTAAAATTGACGTCATATTCGTTATCCTTTCGACCCTTCTTCCACGCCATCCTCGCGTCTCCCGCGCCTCCGCCTCTGGGCATCTCTTTCTGCATGCGTATAAGCTTACATCAACCCTTCCTCCATGGGGCCACACCCAGTTCCACGGCCCCGAGTACCTACCTTCCGACTCCGGGCTTTTCTAGGCTCGAAATAAAAAAATCAGACCACCCCTTTCCGCCCTGTATCGCTCTCTCTCCGCTCGCGGCTTCTCCGCGCCACGCCGCGCCACGCCGCGCCACGCCGCGCCGCTCTGTTCCGTTTCGTTTCGTTTCGAAATTCTTTTGCCCGCCGCCTCCGAGCCGGAACCGGGCATCAAACTTGCAGATTGATTAGCTCGGAGACTCTCGAGATGCCTGTCTGCTATTTTTACATCCTAGATCCTACCGTACTCCTTGCATCTTTCATTCTGGCGCAGACTATTGCTGTATCTTCAATTTTTATTGCCGCGAATGCGTGCGCTGAAAGTTTCTTTAAAGAAAAATTGCTTTCTGCTTCGCAGCGATCTGCGAATCTTCATGTTCCTTTGGATATTTTTGGCGTTTAAGAGAATTGGAACATGCTCTTGTTCAAGTGCGTTAAATCCAAATGGAAGCCGTAGTTCAAAGGGTGAAGTGATTTAAGTTTTTTAATTACTTTAATTTCTTTATTTAATTTCTTAATTTCTCTAATTTCTTCTATGACAAATGTTTCTAAAATATGAAGACTGTTCATAGACTGCTTGGAGGTCATATCTTTACAGTAATGGGGTAAACAAAACATTAATGGATGACCCGTTTTGGATAGAACACCCTGTATATATACAGTGAAACGAGCTAAGTAAATTCTTTGTTATCGAAAAATTCAGATATCGTACGACGACTTTAATATTGCAAAAAATACAATATAAGATACAAAAAATTGACGTACAATTTTATAAACGAGGCAAGTAAATAAATCCAAATTAGCATAATTTTGTAAAGAGTGATACGAATTAATAATAGATAAATCAAGATTAAAATAATTTTGTAAAAAGTGAAACAAAATATAAACCAAATAAAACTTAATATAAATTTTGTAAAATGGTGTAGAAGTTTATATAGATAAATAAAAATTAATATAAATTTTGTAAAAGGACGTAGAAATTTATATAGATAAATAAAAATTACTATAAATTTTGCAACGAGGGGTATAATTTTACGGACAGAACCAGTTTTGAGAGCATCAAATTATTTACGGTATAATCTATCTCCGTTTTACAAACTCTATCAGGTTCCCAAATAATTTGGAAAATCGCGCACGAAGTAGAAAGCATAGGGAAGAGTGTATTGACCAAAGTGTCCGTGGTCGGTTGATCGAAGCGGCCATAATAATTTTCTGAGACAGAAACGAAAAGGGAGAAGAAGGCTTTGCAAACGGAACACTGGCCATCCGTTACCGCGGCGCCGAACGACTCCCTTCTGAAAGGGCTTCCATCCCGGGAGAGAGCTTCCATTACTAATCCATGCAAAAACCAGAATATCTTTATCCCTCCGCATGCTGAGGACGTATTTCCGGAATAAATTCCATTGCGAGATCTCCACCGCCCCCGTACATTTTTCACGATCTCTCAATTTATTTCGTTTGTTCAATGCATATTATATAATTCCTCTAATTGCGCTTTTTTCTCGAATCGGCCAACGAAATATTCTCAGCTGCGGTTGCTCGCGGACTCACGGAAAATGAAGTAATAGAATTTATTTCTAGAGATTACGCGAACCGGAAAGTTCTCCTTTATACGTAGCTTGGATAAATTTTATTGCGGAAGAAGATCCAAGGTCTCCGTAAACTAGTCGTTTACGGGAACGAGTAAATAATTAATTACGATAATCTACGGCGTCGACGATTATTCGGCCCGATTTATTTTCTTTCGGCAGTTCGCGATCTGCTTTGTTTATTTACATAATCTGGAAATAATTTTAAAGAACGAGTTTGGAAAGGGAGGTAATTTTTGGATCGCACTAGACTGCGGATTTTATATATTTATGATAAAAATAACTAGCTGAAATACCAAGCAATGGAGCCGTTTGAAGAAGTGAAAAATATTTGCACGTTTTCATGAATTTATCGAAATTATCAAAAGGAGAAATACATTTTTATTTAACTCGGGTTCCTTAAAGCCGACTCGAATAATTTTTATGTTGCGTAAAAGTCCACAATAGACACTCTGTTTGCTCGGGAGCAATCAATGGAACACCGCAAAAATATGTTTCGAAATATCAACAAATTACATTGATACAGCAATAGAATTTTTACCAACAAAAAGCGCGGCAAATATATGTTAATTTATATCAGCATCCCCAACTTCGTAACATTTCATTAAATATTTTTCCCTTCTTTGTTTCGAAGCACCGTAGACAGTCCGCAGGCCCCCGTGCATTAACAGTACAGAAAACTGTTGAGCCTCCGAGCATTAAAAATTGCAGAACGCGCGAATACGCTGCATTGCTATTTTTTGATTCCGCGAAAACAGAGAGATAAAATACCGTCCGATTTGCCAGCGGTTAAATAAAACGTTCTAAACGCCTAAAAGAGCAAGCGGGACGCGTTTAAACAAAGCGCGCGCGCGCGAATTGGCGTCTAATATTTGAAAGATGGTGTTTCCAATTCGAGGTTGCGGGGCCTGGAAATTCGTGTGTCGCTGAAGCAGTGGGCAAGAGGCGGCGAAAGGGTTGAGATCCGAAGCGGAGACGAGCAAAGGGAAAATGTAGAGGCGGTTGGAGGGTGGATATAGACGCGGGCGGGGGCGGCCGGGGGTGCGGCGGTCAGGGGAAAATCTGGGGGAGGCGGAATACGAATATGAGAATTAAAGCCGTCGAAGGAATTAAAGCGTATAACCATGGCGCGCGGATCTCTGAGCTGTGTCCGTCCGTCTACCACCCCGAATCTCCGTTTATCCGTTCGTATTTCCCTCGGAGGATCTTCTCTTGGCTGCCAGATAGCCGGGCCAGCTATCGGCTCGGCCACTTCCACCTGTTCTTCGTGTGTGAGCCATCCTTGGAAAAATTATTCGACGAGGAAAATTACATCCCTCTGTTTGACTGTAGGATAGATGAAATTAAAACGCTTTTAGTGGAAGAATAACCAATCAGATAATTGCTTCGTATTGAGTGCGCCTTCTTCAAACACGGAAAGCTGATTTCATTCCTACCTCCCCCTCCCGCTAGCTACGGATTTGGAACAATTCCATCTCGTGTCCTAGGGAAACTGTACAGAAGAAAATAGGACAGGCTTGTGCGGAACGTTTCGACGATGGAGCTAATTCTGATGGACGGCGTGTGCATTTCCGACCAGGAAGTAATCGGTAATCGTAGCAGTCGTTACGAGAGTAACGTCGAGAGCGGAGCGTTTTTGTTTCGTGCAGGGCAAAGGTTTCTTAAAAGGGAACGAAATTGTATCGAAGATACGCTGGAGATTATCTAGAGATTATTAGAGAGTGTTGCGTTATTTGTGGTTAATTACGCGTGGCGCGAATTATACGAAAATAGTTTATTCTTCGAGTTAGTTTCTTCTTGGCAAGATTCTTAACTTTCTCTTGTTAGAATTATTTAGAATCAAAAGTTGTTAGCTACTGCATTTGATTTTATAAATTTTATGAATCACTCGTATGCTGAACGCGTAAAAAGGGTAGTAGGCTACAGCACATTTTTAAAAGAGCACATTTACAGCACATTTTCATTTTTAAAAGAAAAGTATACTAATGCATCACTTTTCTCGCTGCTTTATAAAAATGACAAGATTGAATTTGCTTAAATCTTGTGCAATTTTTATTATAAAACGTGTCGCGACAAAATATAGAAATATCTTCACAGATAACAAAGCGCATATAAAATCACGCAATAAAATATTCATTAATTGCAACGTAAAAAAGAATATTGAAAAGAAATAGCAAATTTCTCTACTTTCGTGGTAAAGAAAAATGCAAAATATAATTTTGTATTAAAAATCGATAGATTTTCTTTCGGCGTTCGTAAGTAGAATCCGAATTCTCCGCTGGCGATCACGCGAGCGGACAAATACCGGCGCGAGACCGCACGGTCATAATTAACAGCCATAAATTATCAATCCGAACATCGGTTAGCAGCGCGGCCTGGCGCCTGTGCAGCACACGACTCAACAAAGACAGCCCCGGAGGCTGACGAAAGAGCAACAGAGAGACGAAGGGGGGTGGGCTAGTGCCTGGATTAGGATGGATGCGGGGAACGGTCGTTGTGTCCTGCAGGAACGGCAGGGTGAACGAAGGGTGATAGTCGAAGGGCAGCTCTACGGGATAGCCACTGGCCGAAGTGATTGATATAGAGGTGCGGTTGCTACAGAGCCAACTACTAGTGCTGACTCTGTGACGCGCGAATCTGCGAGGTTTGCGAGCCGTCACTGATGCTCTGTCGTTCCACGCGAAAGAAACAAATGTCTCCCCCGGTCTGCTCGCTGGCCGATCTTGAATTTCGTGACTAATTTCCTAACCGTGACGCCGCAACATCTTCGTGTCCCGTTTGCTGTTTCGGTAATTCGATTGCTAGTCGGCAACTGTGAATTGTTGTTATTCAGAACGTCCCTCGATTTACGCGACACTCGTTTTCGCGAATTACCTTTTTACGCAATAAATTGTAACATTATTTACCTATCATTTTTTAATACGTGATATGAATTCACAAAGCTAGTAAATCTTTGCAAGGCTCATGAATTAGTAAAAAAATTGGTATCTTTTATATTACAGGCATTGATTTAAATATCAAATGAACTAGTAAATTGCGCCAAAATTTAATAAAATGTTGCAACGAAAATATTGAGAGAAGATCGTCCGAAAATATTTGCATTAACAGTGAAAATGAAGTCGAACTTCGTTCATGCCAATTAAAAGAAGAATTATCGTTTTCAATTACAATGACAATAGTGACTTATTTTTGTTCTTATAATTGCTTTTTTATTAAGGTATGTGAAATATCTAATCGAATAAGTATTTATCCATCGACTATTTCATTCGAATAAGAAAGTTATTCGAAATATTTATCTGTTATTCGAAGTATTTATTTGCATAGGAATCCATTCAGAAAATAATTCGAATAAAAATAATACAAAGAGTTTTCTCATAATTTTGCAAGTGTTTTTTAAATGTTGCATCGTAAAGTGTTGTATATCTGCATGTACATAACGGAATGTATTGGTCTCAATATATCCTACAAAATTATATAAAAATAAAAACGGTCAACAATTATCCCAATAATTAATTTTGCAATCTCCATGCCAATAATTTATTAAGAACAATGAGTTATTATTATTCGAATAAACTACCCCAACTCCGACAGCATTACTCAAGCCACGTTACATAATACGTTAAATAATACAACAATTTATTAGCCACTTGAACACCATCTCCACGAACATTTCTCCCACAACTAGCGCGTCATAGTCATTAAAAAGAGAGCATCGAAGCAGCTCAGCGTTAGATCTAATACAATAACAGAAGCACAGAAAACCTCCGACACCCGTCCCATGCATTTTCCGCGCGCGTTAGACGGCTCAACAAAAGCAGAAATAGAGAAAGAGAGAGGGAGGGAGGAAGAGATACGTTCACCGCGTCCCGACATAGAGCATAATAGTCTCGCATCGACCATGAAGAATCGTGGTCTGCGTTGTCGTCTCCCGATCTTGAAGTCACGCTCGCCCGGTGACGCTCGTGATCCCGTTTCCAGCTCTTTTGTCGCTCGCATTTCCTTTTTTCCCCGAAAAAAGGAGAGATAGGGAGATAGAGAGAGAAAGAGAGAGAGAGACAGAGTGTATGAGAGAGTGAGAGAGAGAGAGAGGGGGATAGGGGAGGGACAGAGTGAAAAAAAGGAAATATAACGACGCGCTTTCTCACTAATCGTCTCGCGTCGGCCGATTTGACGGAAGCGCGTCGTTGCACGCGTGTCGCTCTTTGGCTCGGCGCGCGTCGAGGATAAAACCGCGCGCGCGGGAAACCGTCGTCGGCGTCGTCGTCGTCGTCAGCCATCTATCCGTTTTCCGTGTGTTTCTCTCCGCTGCTCCCGGTCCATTGAGGACGCGGAGAAAGAAGGGAGGAACAGGGGCCGGGTAGTCGGTGCCTCATATCATTAAAATAGAGATATTGACAAAAGGCTTGGGCCACATAGAAGACCGTATACGTGTACACGTGTATACGTATATATACGTATAGGCATGCGTACGCGTATATGTGTAATGCCATATATATGTATATATAATTTATTCGCGGATACACGCAGTTGACGGCGGATGAGGCTGCCTTCGGGGCGTCTCAGAGATCAATGGGAATATTGAACAATTGTCTCTCTAGCTACGGCTAAAACGAGCGGCCAAGACAATCAGCCCTCTGCGAACAATAAGGGGCTTAATGACGTAGCAGCACCGTTTTCGCCGCGCATCTCCTTCTTGAATGCCAGCCCGTGCAACCCCCGCCTCGCCTGGGAAAATATTATAATTAAAATTTTAGGCCCCTGATAACGCCGCGCGGCTCGGACGAACGGCGAGACCTTGAATCTGTCGAATGCGTCGCGTCTTCGTTTCGTGCTTGCAATGTCTCTGCCGTTTTTATACTTGATTTTCGATCGCCTTATTTCAGAAGCAGAGTTGGAGACGCGAGAGAGTGAATTCGATTTTTGGACCGGAGCTTTTGTTGACTCAAAATTGGAGACATTGTGGCAGCAATGTTCATTTTCACGTGAGTTTTTGATTTTTGTTTTGGATATTAAATTTGGAAATCAGCAAATGGCTTTATCCTTGAATCAAAATCTTGCTAAATTTTGCTAAATTGCTAAATCTTTCTGAATAAAATTTAGCAGTTCAAAATCAGAAAAATTTACAGTCTGGTAATTATAAAAAATTAGACATTAGGTAAGGTACAAGACATATTTTTTTCTTTTACAAAATGATGTCCAATATTGTAAATCTACGAAAATAATTGAAATTTATAATGACATCCGACTAATATTCCTGCCCTCAAAATAATGCCTGAGATTGTAAATTTATACAAATAATTGTCATCTAATTATCGCAGGAAAAATTTCATTGTTGCTGGAGAAAATGAATTAAGTGCGTTAAAATTATAAATCTGTGGAAGAATTTGAAATAAAACTGTGAATACAGAAAATGTCTAAGTATCGAAAGAAATTCATCCAGGGCACGCAATATACCAAATAATTATACCAAAATTCTTGAATACTACGTAACAAAATTAAATCACAAATCTGCCAGAACGTCCTCAGAAAACTTCTCAGGTACAAAGACAAGTACCACAAGGGGATGACAGTCCTCAATCCCTAATGCCTACAAAGATAACTAAACTCTATAATTAAATAATTAATTAAATCACACATCAGTGCTCAAACTGATAAATCTACCCCACAAATTGCAACGCGATTATGACTCCAAAAGAGTCTATAAAGTATCGAGACGGTTGCATCTAAGAGATAATAATGACCAAACATCGACTGCTTCGAAGTGCAACAGTCTCGAAATAAGAATCGAAAACTCTCGGAATTCCGAAAATCATGAATCATGATCTTCAGCATCCGAGCAATCAATTTTGTATGCAGGAAAAAATCATTCCAGCACTCTGTCATCGGCATCGATGCCCGGCCAGAGGAGCTCGGGTAGGGTCGATAAGCCGATCCGCCGATAGGAGACAGTGTGACACGGTGGTTCTCCTTAAGGCTCGGTCTCCGCAGTGGCAATGGCATTGGCGGGCGGTGTGTTTTAGGGATCAATAATTTATGTAAATGTGTACGCGGCAAGGGCGCTACCGTGTGGCGGTGAGTTACAGCTATGACGGTAAGGGGGTAGGTGGGTGGGTGGGTGGCGTTGGAAGGATGGTGGTGGAAGGTGGTTAGGGCGGCGGAGGAGGGGCTGGGGGTGGGTGAGCAGGAACGAGGTTTAGGGGTGAGTCGCAGCGGTACGGTGGCGGTGGCAGACCGACTGAGGGTGGAGAAGATCGCGACACGAAGGGGTTTGACGTCCAACCCTTTCATCGATTGTACTTCTCTGCTCCCTTTTATCCCTTCGCCGTATACCACCCTATCCGGTCTAAACCCCCTTCCACCCGGCACCGGAGCTACAGCAAGGCAAAAGCAGCCATCGACTAATGCTCGATAATTCCCTGCGCGTTTGTTCGCGCGAATATTTTCTCGACTTTCCAGTGTCGTGCCGAATCGCCTCCTACTCGAACGCTCTTTTCGCGTATCTTTGAAATGCACGCCACCCCTTTTACCTCCGCGCGTTTTCCTTTTATGCCTTTGTTCTTCGGGGAGGGGGCAGAGAGACGGGGACCCGAAGGGGGCAGCGGTGGCCGAGGCGGGGGTGCTCCGGACGGGGGTGGCCGAGAGAAACCAACGTGTATCCGCGAATAATATTTTCCGGAGCTGCTCGCTCCCTCTCCTTTCCTCCCTCTCTCTCTCTCTCTCTCTCTCTCTCTCTCTCTCTCTCCCTCTTTCTCTCTGTCTCTCTGTCTGTTTACGACGCCGGCGACGGCGATACTCGTGCATAAATAACAACGCGGTTCCAGTGTCCATTTATTACGTTGAACTAATTAGACCGGTGAAATTATTTGCTCGTTTACTATATTTCTGTCTTTGTAATTTCCTGCCTTGTTATACCAGGCACCGCGACGCGATGAGCGGCGACGAGAAGCGAACAGACGAGCCCTCTGCCGCGTCCCTGGACCTGACGTTTATGGCAGTCCGCGATCGCTGGTGCCTCTGGACACCCTTACCTCGTTACGCGTTTTATCGAAGAGCAATTAAAAGGAACTGGCCAGTCGAGGACGCCGTGCGTGTCACGACTTTCCACGCGTACTTTCCCTACAATGTCGATGCAATCATAATTTAGCCAGCTTTAGTAAACTTCGTTCTTTAGA
>CM052148.1:15125853-15159533 GCA_028455555.1 Augochlorella aurata | reverse complement strand
AAGACTATGTCAAAATCGACGCGCACGAGAATCCAAAGGGTGGGGAGTGACGGGCGAAAGGACGTCCGAAGGGAAGAGGGAGCCTAGAATCAGTTGTTTCGACCCTTTGTCTTTCTCTTTGCTGCTCGGCAGTGGCGTCATCCCGTCGTCCCCTACCCTTTGATCCCCCCAATAATCAATATATTCTAACATAACTCTAATGGCCACCCCATTTGAATACAACCGAATCCACCCCACGGGCTCTCTCCGCATCTCGCGGAGCTCCGACAATACCAATCATCCGAAATATTCCCTTTCTCTTTCTGTCTTCCTTCGCATCCGCGTTGTCTGTCGACCCCTCGGCCCGGTATTAAAAACTTTCGAGGACGAGACGGCCAACTTTCGTCCACCGTACGCCCCCGCAGCGAACATTTTTCGCATTGATGTCCGGCGATTCTGCTTTCTTCTCCCGACTCTCCGAGCATTTTTTATCATTCTTTGAGGACTTCGAAGAATTCACCATTCCCGGCGGCTTTAATTACCGTCGATGTAGGTGAATTGCTTCGCTGAAATTATTTCGCTTTCATTTGCGTAGAAACTAGGCGTTATTATATTATATCTCATGTTTACTACGATTACGTTATAAAATATTTAGTAAAATTACGTACGAAATATATCGGTTAAAAATCGAGAGAACTCTTTGGAACTTCGTGGAATTAAGTAAGAGAAATTATATAATTATTGCGTTCATTAATTTTTACCAATATAATGCGTTCCTGCTTCGTTAATTTTACAACTTGTCTTTTTAATCGGTAGGGCGCAAGCATTCTCTAATGAGATGATAGATGGAGAATAAAATTGTAAACTCAGAGAACATGATTCAAATATAATACAAGCGCCCGTATTAATATCTGTCATCGGCGCAAAAGACAGAAAGAGGTGGCAAGATAACTCTGCTTCGCTAATTTTATTGAATTTAGGATTAGAAATATTAAGAAAGAGAACGCGATTGTCGATTTCCAAGTCTACTGAAAATAATTTAGTACGCGAATCACGCGAGACTCGAGGTAGCGTCTTCGTGTATCTACCACGGAAGGAATCGCATCTCGCGGGGGCGGATAAGTCGAGCTGGCTAATAAATCAATTCCACGGCGAAAGCGGACGTCGGCCTGGATCGTTTCTCTCCAGGTCGGTTTTCGGTTTCGAGTGCACTCGATCCGAAAATAAGGATTTACATATTCATGCAAAGATCTCTCGCGTTCGAGGATCCAGCAGGAGACAACGCCGACCGAGGCGAGGATAGTTTGTAATGGGATTTTCACACCGTTTGGAATCCCTTTTCACCCGGTTGCCACCCTCTCTTTCGTTTCCAGCGTTGCGGTGGGAACTGTCCCGACGTATCGACGGGCCTCTTATATCTCCGGATACTCGATTTAAAAGTTTTCCTTCCTCCTCGCTGTTCTATCAACTGAAATGATCAAAAAGTTGCAATCTTCATGAGAAATCCATTCAAAGGCGATCTTTTTCGATAATCATCTGTATAAAGTGGTTATTAAGTTTCTTGGACAATGCTTGTTTATTTTTATATTATTTTCAATCTATTAAAGATACTGAATGAAGGGTATGATTTATGCGATGGGTATAAGGTTAATTATATTTGGAAACTAATCAGAGGCACAGTAGTTGGTCACGTCACTGTAATTGGCTCTACTATCTTAGCATTGTAGAAATTTATACAATTTTATGTCTCTAATAATGCATTTATTTATCTATTTTTGCATCTGACATCTGAGGTTACAAATAATAATAATAATAAATGAGATTATAGTTTGCTTACATCATAAACCTAAATATATTGATTTAATAATGCATTTATCTATCTACTTTTGCACCTTACATCTGATATTATAAATAATAATAATAATAAATGAGATTATAGTTTGCTTACATCATAAACCTAAATATATTGATTTAATAATGCATTTATCTATCTATTTCTGCATCTTACATCTGAGATTATAAATAATAATAATAATAATAAATAAGATTATAGTTTGCTTACATCATAAGCCTAAATATATTGATTTATCCCTCCGAAGCATGAAGCTAGAATTAAATTTTAAACGCTGTTAAAATGCTGTAAAAATGCAGTAGAAATTCTTTGTAAGAAATTTGACCAATGCATTGAAATTCGATGCATTGATTTTCGCAAATCGGACGAACGCAGTCGCGCCCAACCACGAGGTTCCATAATCGATGGGGTCGCAGGAAGCAGCCGACCCCCGGTTACAGGCTCGTAAACTTGCACCACATTTCGAAAGTGCTTTTAATCGGGAAGTGTAACGCGTACTAAGCGAACGTTGTACACCTTCCCTCCGGTTGCGTCCACCGGCGAACAGCAACAAAAAGCAATTGAAGAAGTTTCCCCATAAAAAGCCTCGGCAAATGTCGAAGCAAAGGTAAATTGCATTGGCCCCAACACCCGCGCGCGCTTCGCTCCAAAGTTTCGCCACCGTCGCTGGTCAAATTTCTCAGGCTCGTCACGTGCGATTTATTCGAACTTTATTCTTACTCATTGCTTCCCTCTGCCGCGATCCACCGATACCACTTACCTGTGCCCGCCGTTTCTAACCCTCCAGCGCCGGGGGTGAGTGGTTGCTCGATGACGGGGCTGTAAAAGGAACGACGATTTGGAAAGTGGCGAATGAGACATCGAGACGGAAAGAGAAACAAGGAGAGCGAGAGAGCGAGAGAGCGAGAGAGCGAGAGAGAGAAAGAGAGAGAGAGAGGAAGTGTATGTGTGTGATAAAATGGGTGTTTATTGCGAAGGGAGGGGCAGATGATAGAGGGGGAGGCAGGGTGGAATGAAAAGTTGTCACATTTGTTTCGTCGCGATAAAGGGCGCCGCTCCTCGCCAAGTAAATCTGAGGCCGCGAAATGGCGAAAGTTGTTTACAAAATTTTCGATAAGATGCCGCGAGAAAAAACGTGGATGGTGGTGCGGATTCGGGGAGGAAATCTATTCTTCCGATCGGGGTGGTTAAAGATGAACGCGGCTCCACGAGGATCAGACGAGTTCTTCCTTGATTGTGTACTCTGAAGTCGGGCAGTAAATCTTTGAAAGTATCGAGGCATTCTGTGGGAATTGCGAGGTCGTTCAGTGGGAACATTTGTACTATTTTTGCATCAGTGAAAATTAATTTTCACCGCACCTGTAGTAATTTAATATTTATCTTAGAAATCGAGGTTCTTTCGAATTATTATTTTTTTAGCATTAAATAAAAATAGACCTATTGAAAAGTATAATAGTACAATGTAATCGACCTCTTTAAAATGATGAAGAAAGTCTCCAAATCACTCGGTAAATTTTCGTTAATCTTAAAAACTACCCCTACCATCATCCCCATATAAAAGAAATTATTTTGCTCTCTGCAATCTCCCTTTTTCATTAGAAGTACTTCGTAAAAATTATTTCTTGGTATTATTAATCAAGACTAAAATTTGAAACTACCCTTAGAGCTACCCCCAAATTATTGCTTACACACGTAATATTTATTAAAAATATTTAAAAATATTTCGTGATTGTTTCAGAGTCTTATATTTGCTAATGGAAATATCGCGAGACCAACCCCTATAGAAAAACAATTTTTCTAACCCCATAATATCTCCACTGTTCAGTCGTCCGACGTCGAAAACTAATTTCCTAACCGCCGCTGCAACAAAAATGATTACACTCCACGTAACATCCCCTTTGCATCGGAAACTTCTTGCGGAAATAATTTTCGTCGGGAACACGAGGGCGCTCGAATCGTCCGCACAGAATTACACGGCCAAGAATGACCGTCGCGGCGCTGTCACAGAGGAAGAAAGGGAAAAAGTTGTTGACTACTTTCAGTCCGTGTTAACATCGTCTGTTTCTGGAGTGGAGGCAACGTTCTTCCGCCGGGACGTTGAATTTCGAGACACGAACCGCGCACACGATTGGAATTCCGAGCTGTAACGACGATCTTTCGGAAAACAAGAACGAGGCCGCGGGAATGGGCGTTTCTCCATCCTCTCCGTCCTTCGTCCGCCACCCCCTCAGACACACTCGGAACTTTATACTTTAAATCCGCCCTATAAATATCACGCTCCTTTGGATCACGGGCTGGTTTCCGAAAGATTGGCTCGCGGTATCCTTCGTGGGAATCGCTCACAGTTTCGCGTCGATATATCAAGGGATGAAACTCACCCCGATCCCCCACGAAGCGATTCGTCATCCCCGTTGCTTGTAAAACAGGCCACTGGTTTTACGTGCCGTCCCTGGCGATCGCCTAACCGTCGCGTCATCGACGGAAAACTGGGACTGTATGAAATACTAAAATCGTTCTCAGAATTTGACAAATTCGTCAGCACCCCCAAAGTGTCTGAAAGAATATTCGATGCTTTTGTATTCTTTAACCTTTGTTTTTATAGTCGCATTTTTAATTTAGTTCTAAGACTTTTTGGATGTTCTTGGTGACAAATAGCAAAGTTGCTATAGGTTGCCACAATATCTTGGATAATTATAAATAGATAATTATAAATAATTAATAGTGTAGTACAATAATGTTAATTTATTCTATCGAATATTTATCGTACTTATATTCTTTTCTCATGCTAGAGCAAATATTTTTATTCTACAAATTTGTCAGATATAAAAGTCCATAACGATTGGCAAAATTGAATGCAATATTAAAAATAAAACGTAGTAAATCAGGTTGTAGTTAACTGAATTTGTTCTGAAATAGTATATAAAAATGGTAATTTGTAGTACTTTGTATCATGTACGTCTATCTTCGTTTTGCAACAACGAACTATAAATTATTAAAAAGATTGATAATATACAAGATGCAAAATTAATATTGTACAGTGTTACAGTAATACAACAGATCTTTTTTCGAAGATTCTAGAACAATTTAGCGAGTTAATGACGTACACAATTGGTAAAACATCCCTTATCCAAGCTGATCAAAACGACACGGCTGTTTGAATAGTTATTAGACTAAATCTCGGCTGATTTATTAAATGGACCGCCATAAATTGACCGCTTCCGCTGTAACAATAAATACGAGAATCGGGAGCAGAAGCAGGTGGAAAACGCGCCATTCATCATTCGATAAAAACGATTTAACGGTTCTTTCGACGGCTAGGTGATCCGTATCGCGTCCGCAGGCCAAGTAGAAGAGCAAACGGGAAAAACGGCCGAATAATTGTTTGCGAACGTTTAATTTATATCGCGTGGCTCAACAAGTGTTCCGGTCACGTTGATCCGATTATCGGGATTCTTTCCTCTCTTTCACCGTGCGGTGTCCGGCGTAGCCGTCAATGATTTATCGACTCCGGGACGGCCAGTTAACTTATCGACTGAGTTACCCTCTCCTTCCCTCGCTCTGTCCGTCTCCCTCGCGTTCTCTTTCTCTTCTCATTCTGTCCGGTTTTCCACGGGCGTAAAAATCCACCGAGCCCCGGGGGTTTCCCTCGTGGGAACCGCAAGCGAATCGAAGATGGAATGCTAAACAGCCAAAGGGTTGAACGCCGGTGTCATCGCCGGTTCGTTGAAGTACACCGACAGCAGCCGAACCGTCTAGGCGGCAGCCAACCCCTCTTCAGCCCAGGCGCTGCGCGCATTTAGATAAGTTAAACTATAAATTAGACGGATCACTGGTAGCTACTCGAGGAAATGTTGTCGGCGCCTGAATATGTATGATTTATACAAGGAACCCGACTCACCGATATAATTCCTTCTCCCGGCGCCGCGCCGTGCCGCCTGAATTGCGGTCTTCAAACACCCCTCATCCCCCTACTGTCGATCTTCGTTCGATACTTCGACTTCAGTTGACCTTCGAAACTGAAACGGTAAACCTTTTTCGAAAATGCTCGACCTCAAGCTTGCTCTGTTCGATCGCTGATCCCGTCGAATAAAACTACCCCTAAATCTTCGGAGGTGCTCTCGATTAGATTATCATTTCTAAATGATAAGCTTTTGTAGCATTGTTTTTTAACGTGTTCGGTGCCTGTATCTCATTGTACAACATGAACAAATTATTAGAAAATATTTACAATAATACACCACAACGTCTCTTTTCTGAATCCAATAAAATTAGGGAATGAACTTCTGCAACGTTTACAAGCATAAAATGCTGGTAGACTTTATCCGATTCTACTTCGAGCCGAACGAGAACCAGCATTGTTAAGGCAATGCGCGGAAACCCCGAAAACAAGTCCACTAAAATGGAAACAAATGAACGGTAGAACCGAGTCCATCGGTGGATTCCATTTGCGAAATCGACGCAGATTCTCTTCGGGAAAGAAGGAACGAAGGACAGCGAAGAAAAGAGAAAAGGGACAAGTTTCGCCCTCGAAAGTGTGGCCGGGGGGCAACGAGACGAGGACAGTGGTGGCGCGTCTTCCCGGACCGCTGCTAATGGCGTCGTTATTTTAAAATACCACGATCGTATTTCCCCGTGGCCCACCAAGAATATGCCACGGCGAATCGAACTTAATCTACGCGAGCCGTTTTGTTCCACCCGCCCCAACGCCTGTGTCTCCGTCTCTGCCACGGTGTTTCCAGCCCGGAAAGAGAGAGAGAGAGAGAGAGAGAGAGAGAGAGAGAGAGAGAGAGAGAGAGAGAGAGAGAGAGAGGGAAAAAAGGAGCGATCCCCTGGAATCTAAATCATATAAGGATTACGGACAGCACCGTGCCCGAAGAGCCAGGGGGTTGGAAGACGATCCACGCCCGGCCAACTCGCATTTTGGAAACATTTAAATTCTTATACGCGAATAAATAGCAAGAATTTTACGCGCGATAAAATATAGATTTCCTACGCGGGGTGGTCTCGGTTCGGGAAGGGTAGAAGGGTGGAAGGACGCGGTCATAAAATCATTGATATGAAAATATAGTCTTTTCACCAGACCTCCCTTCTTCCTTCGTGACGAGACCGGTCGGCCGAGGGTGAAACTCGGAGAAACGGGGCGCAAAGGAGCGCGAGAATCGGCAGAAATGGACCGATTGTCTTTTGTCTCGGTGTCCTCGTCTATTGTTCGCCTCTGATTTAGGTCTCCGCGTTTTAAATCTTCTTTGTGCTCTTTGGTTAGCTTGGACAGTTATTTCAATCGTGTTTCTATTTTATTGCATCGTAAGGAATTCTTTGGTGGAGGAAGTTAATTATTTCTCACGGTGATTAGCTGATGAACTATTGATCGGCAGGGATCGAAAGAGAGACGGGGATATTCATGTGGATAGTTTGTTATATTGTCGTTTCGTTTTTCATTCGACAACCTTTTGTTTTACAATAAAGAATATAGTAGCTTGCAATTTTTCGTTGGAATATTTTTATTATATATTATATATTCGTTCATGCTGATATGTTGCAGTGAAATTGGCACGATTTTTAGACTATATTTTATTAGCAATAAGGTTGCGTGAAGTTAGTATTAGCTAGGTATTCAATTATATACTCCTTCATATTGATATATTATTATAACTATCAGCTAGCTATTAAATTATATAGTCTGTCACATTCGTATATATAGTTATTAAGTTATATATTCTTCAATATTAATATATTAACTATCAGCTAGTTATTAAATTATATACTTTTTCACACTGATATATTAGGTATCAGCTAGTTATTAAATGATATATTCCTTCACATTGATATATCAACTATCATCTAGGTATTAAATTATATACTCTGTCACGTTCGTATATATAGTTATTAAGTTATATACTCTTCAATATTAATAGCTAGTCATTAAAAGATAGATTCTTTCACATTGATATATCAACTATCATCTAACCATTAATTCATATGCTCTGTCACATTAATATATACTGTTATTAACTTATATATTCTTCAAGATTGATATATCAACTAGCTTAATACTAACTTTACGCAACCCTGTGCCAAACCACTTACAGCTAGCCTAAAAAACGCGTCACCTTATACACCTTTAAGTCTCTCTTCTCTCCGCAACTTCCTCCAGCTTCGAGTGTTCAGAAAAATTGTAACTGTCTCTTAGTACATCCAGGGCCAATTTGTAGGAGATTTCCCGGGCGTCGTGTCCCATTGCCCACCCACCAAAAATCAGAACGATCGAGGCATCGAGAAGTTAAGATCAAAGGAAGTTCCGTAAGTAAAGCCGAACGGCTTTCCACGACTCCGTTAGGGATACCCAGATATTCCGCCGCGGATACGAAGACCAGAAGGGTTGGCGTCGCCGGCATCTAATCCAATAATTTAATTTCAGGGTCCTGGCTAAAGGGGATTTGAAGTATTAGCCGGCGGAATTTGTGTATCTTTGATTAGTATTCCATTCGGCACGGCGCTTGGCCTTGCTCGATCGCGGTTATACACGAATCCTAAATCAACTACGTTGCACCCGCGTGTCTTTGCCTTTTCCCGAGATGCCTCGGAATCCATTTCGATCCGTGAAACATCGTAGAAGGAATTACAAATTGTTTCAGCGACTAAGCGACCGGTAGCAAATCATTCGCTAGGATCAATCGGCAAACTTTCTTCGCGAAAATAATTTTTACTTTTATTCACACGATCTTACAATGAGGTATTGGAAGCCGAGGTTCCCTTTTAATTATTACTGCGACATTTATTTACTTAAAAAAATATATTTATTTGTTATATTTATATTTATTTACTTCTAGGCGAGGCGATAGTTATTTACTCAAAGTTTTTTGAGTGAGAATTACATTCACTAAGGGCTTTTGTTTAGTCGGACATCTTTAAAACTGATTTTATCATTATAGAAGCTTAATTTGTGATAATTATTGTTACTTGGATTTTTATTTACCGGCAGATCAAAACTCGTTTCAAAAATTGAGGAACAGAAAGATTTTAGAAAGCAGTGGAACTTTTCTTTCAATTGTATTTTTTAAACTTCTGAGCTTGGATACCAGAAAACAACTGTGCATTATTTTGACTTGCATTCTTATTTGTTGAATTAAAAGAATAATATCTCAGCCTATCGAGTCTCCTATCACTTACAAATCTCCAGAATTTACATTCTGATCTTCAAAATAAACTCTTTTATATGGAGAAATTGGTATAAAAAATTTTTGGTATAAAAGAATGTTACTCAATGGCCGCTACAAGACCCTTTCAGAATTCGCATTTCCAAAAACTGTGAAATATATAATATTCCTAAACATACCAAATTTCCACGCAAGTTCTCTCTTTCTCAAATCGTCTCAAACATCGCAAAAGTGACTTTGTTCATTAAAAAATATCCGACGCCGACCCAAGAACAGAAAAGTCATGAACGTCCGTAGGTCCCTCCATCGAAAGCACGTAACAAAAGCCATAAACGCGGAACGATGCGCGGAGGCAGCCTCTGTCGGGAAAATTGTTTCTTCAATCCCGATTCGTCGCCATTATCGAAGAGTGCAGTACGGGGACGAAACGGTGGCAATTCCGTCTGCGTATAATCGTCGCTCTTTTCCGTCGACGGAATCGCGGGCCCACAAAGCGGCGCCGATCGTGTTCCTTGCACCGCGCCGGGAACGCGTCGCGTAATTGAATGGCGTTCGTTGGTTCGAACGAGAGAGGCGCGGGCGCAAATCGAATCACGACAAATTGACCTTAATCGCGTCTCTTTAAAACGCGCATATTCGCACTTCATCGTGTTCAACCGGAACGAATGGCGGCGCGGCTTGTCGTCTCTCTTTCAGGCTAGGTGTTACGCTTCGAACGCGCTCGGCAACGAATTGAAGTGCCGCTTTCCGGGGCAAATGGTACGTAGGATAATTTATCGGAGTATCGGGAAACGACAGAGAGCGGATCCATATTCCAATTAAAGCTCATCCTGCCGGAACGTTGCGCTGGATATTACTTCTCCGACTGCTGCTACCGATCCTCCGTCTCTCTCCCGCGCTCTCTCTCCATCTCTCTCTCTCTCTCTCTCTCTCTCTCTCTCTCTCTCTGCATCGTTCACCCTCTTTCTCCACCTTCCCTCTCGATTTCCCTCTCCCCGAGGCTGCTCTTCCGTTCCACCCACGCTCTCACCCCTCCGATTTCTCTGTCTCTTGCCCTCGAACACCATCTTTTGCTCTGTCACTCTTAATTCCCTTCTTTCCTTCTTTCGCACCGATTATTCTATCCGCTCGTCCTTTTCCAGTTTCTCTTTCTCCTACCCGCCCCGCAGCGAACGAGAGGGAAGGCCAGAGAATGCGGGGAAGAGAGACGCTCGACTCGCGCTCATCCTTCCGCCACCGCTTCCATGCCGCCTCCTCGTTACTCTCCTTTTTTGCGCGTTTTGCTTTCCAGTCCATTTCGCGTTGTAAACTCGAACTTTATGGCCGCGAAAGCTGGATGCGCCGTGAGTTCATATACGTGGCTGCATTACACTTCCCAGAAGCTCCGCGTCCCACCCCCGCCGCGCCGCCGCGCTTCTATCAATGCGCGCGATTGATGGCGTTAATTGTTCCTCGTGACCGGTTAGCATTCGTGATCGGCGACTCACGGCTTTTTCACGTGCTCCCGATCGACTAGGCGAGACGAGTTCGCTCGTCATTTTTATGCAAAACGACCACGGAATGGATGGATTTTTCGGTGAAATATTCTTGCCGCGTTTCGTCGTTTTGCTGTGTATTGTGTTGGCAACATAGTCGCGACAATTTCAAGGATTTTAATTAATACTAGTATTATAGTAATATTTCATAATTGGTAATGTTTCGCCCTCTTATAGAAAAATTCAATTTAAAGTTTCTAATTTTTCGATTTTCCAAACTGTCTTTATTTTTTACCTTTGAATGAAAGTACCACTTTTCTCGTATATTCTGTTATATCGCAGTTTGATTTTCACTGTCTTTTAACCCTCGAAATTGTAATACAGGTGTCATATTTACTTTCTGAAGTCAAAATACTATTTTTTCTTTTCGATTAAAATAAAATACTATGCATCTCTTTTCAGTATTCAATCTTTGCAATATATTCTACTCTTTCAATGAGAATAACTATCTCTTCTCCTGCAACGGAGCTTTAAATAACGAAGTACCTGTTAAGAGGGTAGTTTTGAAAACACTGCAACTTAAGGGTTGGAGCTCTAGCAATATCTAAAATTATTCACAAGATTCTAAAATCCGTCACTAGCTTTTATTATTACATTAAACCTGTGACACAAACTATTAACATTTTTAATCCCACCTGTTTTACTACGATTACATTTATCTCTACAAAGAGCATGATGCTTTGCACAAAGATAACATTCGCATTGTTTTACAGTGTCAATATGACATTCAAGACCAAACAAATTATATTTAGAAAAATATTTCTGCAAAAAGTTCGGCAAGGGGCCAAAGAGGGGTAAAGATGGGCAAAGGGGTTGATTTTTGATTGGGATCAGAGGGTTATGGGTCTATGGGACGAGTACAGATGCATTCGTCCGTGTTCCGCTCACATCCAGCTTGTGTACAGCCGGTGGGTTGTTCGGAGACCGAAGAGAAATGCGAGGCATTAGGTTTGGGATGGCGGGCAATGACGGAAGTTGATTCGCCACGTTCCGCCGTGGGACTTGGCCGGCGCTTCGCGAGTTGTGATCTATACCCTGTATATTCCTGCTGCCCGTCCAGGCTCCCTCCAGGGATTCCGCGTGACGTATGTGGCTACCTGACGAGAGAAAACAATCTTCGAAAATATATCGCTCTTACCTGCCCACCAATGCGCTGCGAAGACGACCTAGACGTCTCGCCGTGACCCTGTGACAAATCTTGCCGATGGGATCGTGATATTTGTTTTCAAACGTGCCGCCAACCATCGGGACGCGACACGGAAATTGCTACTTTGTTAACAGTAGCTGCTGCGACAGAGCCATCCCTTATTCCTCTAACATAATTTCTCTCCTCTCTCGCGTTTGTTAGACTGTCAAATGTTGATGGGCTTTAAAGAAATCTGGACTAGGTGGGTATTTATACTCACCCCTACGATGTTAATTAGAAAATAATGTGAGAGTTGCTACTGTGCATCTTGTATTACGTCGATTATTAAAGATTTGCTTCGTATTACGATGCTGGGATTTATTAAAACTATAATAAAGATTTTATACATTTATGGAAAAATAAAAAATAACGGAAGAGTATTGATATATTACCTGTGATCTACTAAAATGATTAAAGAGACGACAAAATACCTGGCTCTTATATCTCGCAATGTATACAATAGATTTTTATTTTATGTAAAAGATCTGCCTTTTATTTATGACAAAAATGCGTAGATGAAAACAGTGATACTATTTAGAACAATTTTACAATTTAATTATATCGCTCATACCTCATTAAAATAATTCAAGACAGGAGTAAATGTCTATAAAATTCATGTTTCTTGCAATCGATGTACAGCATTTTTATTTCTTATTTTGACAATGAAACTTTCGTCAGAAGACTCTGGAGTGAAAAATGCATTTTCTGTAATTATTTTAACACGTTCATCGCCGACAATCGACCACAAAAATTTTCACAAAATCAAAGGAATTTAATTAATTAAAGCGAAATTAGAAAATTAAAATTGATCATAGGGGATGACATTAGAATTCTTTCGCATCCGAAATTTCCTAGTCAAATTCAGTTTGTTCGGATATATTAAAATAAAAATGAATTTTCAAAATTGTTTAAAAATTAGCGTCACCCATATTTGGTATGGGTTGGTACCAAAGCTTACGAATCGGTTGTCATGGCAACCAATAATTTGCTATCTATTATTGAGGTATTATTACATAATCTTTTAAATATTAGATATCTTTCGCGATGAATAAAATAAATAAAATAGATAAAATAATTATTGTTTAATTCCAATGTTATGAAAATATAAAAATGTTTACAACCGAATGACCGGTCGGTAAAGTGTTAATAGGCGGCTATAAGTGTACAAAATCGCAGCGTATTTATAGATATACACGGTTAAGTTGAGCATCACTTCGGAGAGGTCAATATATTTTTATTTTAGGTGGAAGCATGATAATGGATAGCGAAATCGTGTACCTAACGACACGGTGAACGCGATGCAGATGGAGAAGCTAGTCGAGAAAACAAACTGGACACGCTGCGAAGGATCGAGGCAGCAGGGGGTGCCGGTGTTTTCCACTATCTGTCTTCGGGTAAACGCGTGCGGTTTAGCCAATTCGCCCCTTGACCGAGAAAAATGGCTATCGGCCCTGGGAATACGTTTACGACCGTTCCGAGTCGAGTAATTCTATTACGGAAGGATTTTTTCGCTTTATACTGTATCGGAATCGGTGGCTCTTTTTCAGAATCCTGGTTTAGACCATTCGTTCCCCCTAATAAGCTCCAAACGCCTCCGGGGACCATCGATATATTCCGGACCCGTTCCTGCTTACCTGTCTTTTTCACCTGATTGCACTCGTCTGGGAAAATATAAAATATGGCGACTATAGTAATAGCTTTATCGGTTTTCTTATTGTATTGATAATTTGCTAGTTACATATGTGCATTATATTTATGCTATAAAGTTAGCAATGTATATAGGTATATAAACATATACAGGGTGTCGGATATACAAGGGCCATACAATACAAGGGTCATACATGTACAAGGGTCATACATATACATGGGTCATACAAGTACAAGGATCATACATATACAAGGGTGATTCCTTAGCGAAAATGCAATCCGCTACTTTGTTTACGAGTTATTAACAAAAAGTTTTTGGGACACCCTGTATAGTGACTATAACATACATCTAAGTATGTATGTATAGTACGCACAGAGGACAGATAATTTATCTATTTGATAATATCGTTAATAAAATAGTTTCGACGAAGTTCATAGTAATTTAATAAGCATTGCAAATAGAATTCGATAACAAACTCTAGTTTACAATATTTTTGTGTTTGCAATTTTTTGAACCTATAGAATTTGTTTTCAGATAACGTCATTTCAAATTGTTATACGTATGGACATGCTTATTCGAGACACGTATGTTTCAAAAATGTTATTTATAAATTACCATCACGCTGGCAAGAGGTCATAAGTAACGACAGAAATTATATTATACAATAAATATTATTAACTTCACAAACGGACAGAACTTAGACTTAACCCTTTGCACTCGAGTGGCAGAGTTGCATTCTGGGGCGCCACTAAAAATTGGTACAATATTTATCAAAATATTTGTGATAATTATATTAATCTTTAATAACAGATTGTTAATCTTATAAATACTGTACTTGCAAATAGGCTCAATTTCATATGCATAAATCGCAATAAATCATATCAAATAGAAATCATAAAACATGTTCTGGATTTCGAATTAAAATAGCTTCGAGTACAAAGGGTTAATATTAACGTAAATTTCTTGAAATCGAGACAAAAATAAAAAATAGATTAACAAGACGTCGTACATCGCTAACAGATTCGAAAAATCGGAGTCGAAAAATCAGAATAAAATGGCCATAAAATATATTTTAACTCACAGATCCGAAATTTCCTCGTAGTAAGTTCAATTGAAGATAGAAGCTTCTGACGAATGGCTCCCAAAAATTGTCTCAAATAACGCGTCCCGAGCAAGAAAGTGGCCGCGGGACGACCGAGGCGAGCCGGTCAGGTTCCGTTCCGGCCGACATTGTTCTTCAGCAAATTGTTTAGCGAGAAACTTACAAACTCGAAGTTCCCTTGTTCCGGCCCGCGGCTCGGCGTTGTTCCTCCGGCGCGAATGTAGCATTCCGGGAGAGTTACGATTATTTCGACCGCCGCGCCCGTTGCATTTGCATTTATATTTTTACAGCTATCTATGCTACTTTTAGCTAATTGCGCCCGGGGCCAGCCACCCCCTCCGCGTTATGGTAAACGAACTATACGATACAAGCCGTTGTTTCGCTCTCCCCGGGGTTGCGGTATTGCCTGCGAATCGGACCGCGGCCGCGTTTGATCGTTGCTCGAAGTATCAATCTTTTAGAAGGGCCAATAAACCGGAGTCGCGGGCATGCTTCGCTTCGATACACCGTGCCGCCGCCATTTGCATGTCCTTTATGAAAATTCTATAGTTTATGGGGGCATTTGTATGTATTATCGCATTAGCATATTCCAAAAGACAGCAATCTCAATATTGGATAGCGCCGGCGAGCTACACCGCTTGTTTACTGCCCCTTTCGGCTGTTCAAGCACGTGGCGTCCCTTTACCGCGTCACCAGTCGTTCGAGTGCGCCTCTGTTCCTTCGCCCGAATTTTCAATACACCCATCAGCAGACTATAGTCGGGGGAAACAGTCGTCTACCGAATTCCCTAAACGTTCGGCTCCGAGCGTTTTCAACCGGGGCGCCTTGCTCCCCGATTTGAATTCGAATGGCAGGCGAGCTTCGCGGCGAAAAAACGCCGTGGCATGCGAAAATTGAGTCTGTAAGTGGAGCAAGTTGGTCTTAGGGATTCAAAGAGTTACTCACCAGAAACATTTTCGGTGACTACTTTAGGGGATACTTTGCTGATAACTCTGTCCTTGATTTTCTGTTTCGAGTAATAATAATATAATAATCGATCACGATCCGATTAAAAATCATAAATCTTATATCATCTACTATCAAACAATTGTTTTAATTTTATTTCATATTCGTGGCTGTTGGATCAGTAATCGTGGTGTTAAGTTGCATCTCGAGTGACTGTAAAACATTTTTTGGAGCAGACGCTCGGGAAGACACCGCGGCAACAATGGGGATGCAACAATTTCGCAGATCGATAGGGCCGGAGTTTTAATTCCGCGGTGACCGGGAGCCGTTTGGCAAGGGCAGCGTCTATTCGGGTGATTCGATGCGAGATTCGCGGGCAGAAATCTGCATATTATTGGATCCATGCGGCAAGATCAAATCGTTTGGCGAGATCAAACCATTCGTACGAGGAGCTTTTCTCGTCCTACTGATATCATGTACGAAGGCTCGTATACGTTGCTAAGCAACCGTCCGGAGGGTGCCTTCTTGCCCGCATCGACGTGGTTTTAGCTGGTTTACTCATTTAGGCAGTAACAAGCCTACATGAAAAGTACGGAAGAAATCTCGCGCGCAAGAAACCGAGCCCGGCTACGTCTGCGCTTGTATCAGTTGCATAAACTTTTTTGCGCCGTCTCAACAACCAGTCCGGGCGTAATGTTCATTACATTTTCTTATGGAACCTGGGCGAACAAGAAGATGCCGACCGAATGACGAGAAACGGAACTTATATACACCCCTTTTCTTTCGGAAACGCTCTGTGCCAGCGAAACAACCTTTCCATTCCCCGATGTCTTCCTCGGGCAACGCCGGCAATCCTTGTCAGCCAGTTTTTACCTCTCCTTCAGTCCCCATTGGTAATTTATTAAATTATAGCTTTTATATTGAAGCTATTAGGACTACAATAGGATCTTGACACTTTACCGACCGGTAGCCTATAATATAATATAAATAATAATATAAATATAATATAATATAATATAAATAATAATATAAATATAATAAATATAATATAAATAATAATATAAATATAATATAATATAATATAAATAATAATATAAATATAATATAACATAATATAAATAATAATATAAATATAATATAATATAAATCGGCTTTTCACCCCTATCGGTAGCCTGTGAATCGATTGTCATGGCAAGCAATAATTGGCTATCTATTATTGAGCTATTATTATATAATTTTTTAAATATTAGATATCTTTCGCGATAAATAAAATAAATAAAATAGATAACATAAATATTGTGTAATTCCAATGTTATGAAAATATAAAAATGTTTAGAGCCGATCGGTAAAGTGTTAATTTTATCAGTACTACACTAAATCTTGTCCAAATTTCTGCAAAAATATCGCGTTATATATAGCTTGCAACAAATGGCTGAGATACAATTATTCAAATGTGCAACGTGCTTCAATGATAGAGAATTCTGACGTCGACAGTTTGGATAATCTAGGTTCTACCTTATTATAATTATATGACGTGCCAGAGTTTTGAATTCAATTGATCTTCAACTGATAGCAGTACTTGATTTATTTTTAACACGTGAACTGACGCATCGGTGTCCATAAAAGACGCATGAAATTAGAGCAACATGTTTCACGAAGCAAGTGCTATAGTAATGGCAAGATTTACTATAGCACTTGCTGCGGTAACTCTCTTATACCTCGTAGATATTAACAAACTTTGACTTGCTCTGGGGTGCAAACACACCCTACGCACGATGCATCTTGCGTTAGCTTTGTTCATCTACACTTTGTTTATTTGTTCTATTAAATTTATTCGTCTGCTGTTATGAAGCTATTTCACAAATACACAGCCGAAGTTAATATAAATTAATAACAGTAATATTCGAGTTCGATAAAAATCGGTGGTAGTCGACCGAAGCATTACAGAAACTGTTAAAGCCGAAGCAAGTATATAAAGCCGGAGCAATTATGTTAATTATGATTACGTTAAGTCGTCAGAATTAAATAGCTTTTCAGGAAAATTCATCAAGTCTGCGAAAAATCATTTAATTGAATCATTTAAGGGGGCAGAGTCGAGCGTGAGGTCCGCACCCGGTCACTTTAGGTCCAGTTAGCAGCTAAGCGGTCATAACCAGCCGAATTATCGGTTATCGCTTAAACGGCATACAGATAATACACTTCCGTTCAGCTATCGAGTGTGTCGTCGTCCGGAGATGGGCGTTCGGCGACAACGACAGCGACAACGACAACGACAACGGCAACGACGTCGGTCGTAGCTGAGGGCATCCTCGGTGGAGATCGATGCCACCTCCCTTACGAAGGATAATCAAGCTACTGCAGCTTCTAATACGCTGGAAGGCATTTAATCTCGACAACTTGCTAACGACCTGACCAACACACTATACATTCCCGATAAGCGGGAGAACCCTACGCGGCAAGAAGCATTCCCCGATACCTTCCAGTTGGCCCGATACTATGTCCTCGCTTCCTCGCTCCCCTGGCCCACGGATTCTACCAACGACCGAGCCCTCTTCGTCCAGTTGAACGATCCTGGTCGTTCGCACCTGACTTGAAAGCAAACCGGGCAACCTGAGATGCTTCCTGCCGATCGGAATTCGAAGTCTTCAGATTCGTGTATATTTGTTCGGAGATCGGATAATGAAATGGATCAGAATTCAGGATGAAACTAATTTATGTAGAACTATTACGAAAAAGAGAATACTTTTCTTTTTCTAGAAAAACACGAGATTGTGAATTATTATTAAAATATTGTGATTATTGTGAAATATTATGGAATATGTGTGGGAATTATAAGTATCAGTGCTTTTATTTTATTTGTTGTGTAATAAATTTTGTAATCGTCAGAATTACATTGAGACGTTGAAAACACTGTATGGATTTTTCTTTTTTAAGGTGTGGAGATAAATTATAACCTCGGCACGGTTCAAGGTCGTTTAATTCTGTTGGATCTAACCCAATACCCGTCATTGTCTATATAATATAACCTTATTATTATTATTATATATTATATAATTATATTATTAATCTTATAATATAACCCCTTGCACTATGATTTCTTTTATAGCTACGCTGATTAGCGTTGCCTCATTCTTAATAACTTTTTTAAACGAACGATAGAATATTAATTTATTGTATGTTATCATCCACATTTATACCTAGATTTTAATAACAGGTGAATCAAATTTTGTTTCCATTTAGAAGAAATACATAAAATTCATATTTAGTAGGTTATGTATGAAATCTTCGTCACGAGTATTGCACGTTGTTATAGTGCAAGAGGTTAAGGACACAGATATATATTGATATTTATAATATTAGGCTTTGTCCCAAAAATGAGACGGCCACTATTTTCAAAATTTGAAAATAGATAATAGTAATAAGGGTAATTCAGTTTGAGTAAGCTTAAAATAAAAGTATAATTCGACGTTTGAAATAAAAGTATATCGATGTTTGAATTGTTTACGAGAGCTACAATTAATATTTTTATTTTATTCATAGAATAAGTAATTTTATAATCGTCGAAACGTAATTTACAACTTGTAAGTAATTACTACCACAGAATACACTGTACACAGTTCAGAATCAATTAATTCTACTAATAATGATTTAGTACAAAAGGAAATAGAGAATTCATCAGTTAGTGTTTCAAGATGAGACTTGAGTTCTGAGTCCAATTTGGAGCTATGTTTAGACTGAAATCAGAGTAGGAATCATTTGTCAAAGGATACAGTGCACTCTGTTCCATTAGGTTCCATAGGACAGACAAGGATAGAACATTTAAAGAGTATCATTCTACAAACCTAACATTTCAGGACATAAATCCTTGTAGTCGATCAGATTTTTTTATGACAATAGTCCTCAACTTCGTAGAATGCTCCAACTTAGCTCGTGCATAAAGAGACCCAACCTCCACCGAATTTAATTACCAACTCATCAACTTAATAATCCTTTAAACACTAAATATTGTCATCGATACAAAAGTTTACCAATTGAACAAGATTGCAGCCCTTTGCAGTCGGAGTAATTTTAACTGAAAATCCAAAATATTTCTTCGGACTTATAGTGTTTCCATTTGATATAACCTGTGGTGTATTTTATACATTATAAAATTTTGTGACTCATGCAACAGTTAACAGCTCTCGACAATTTTTTGAATACAAGTAAATTTAATAAAATTTATTTTGAAACGAAACACGATCACTTTTAGCAGCGCCTTAGAGTCGCCACTCGACCACAAAGGGTTAAAAATAAAAGCATGATCAATCCACGCGCGTCCAAGTTGAATGCCAAGGTTCAACGATCTCAGCCAAGGGTGCTGAAACAAAAGCACGAAAGTCGAACGTCGCGATGCCCGGGGAAGTTAAATCGATAGCATCGATTCGATATCGTTCGGAGCATTAGCAGGTGCGGAAGTGGGTGTCGGTTGAGAGAGTGTTAGCAAAAGGGGGTGACGGGGGAGGGCTGTGTTTGGTATTAGCCGGCGCGGGTCTGCCGTAGTCCCGCTCGTTGCCAGTTGAACTGTATCTCCATAGCGTTACTTGTCCCATAAACAGAGAGCACTATTCTCCAGTCGATGGTCTTCGGATACGATGCCGCCTGTGCCCTGAACAGTTACGCGTGCTACCATGTATACCTATAGATGTAGGTATAGTTTTGCGAACTAGCGCCGTACCATGCCAACCCAATTCAATTTAAACTTCGATGCTCGCGGGGGTGGCTGGGGTCTGGCTGGTTCGGCTGGTTCTGGCTGTGCGGATCGGGGCGGATTCGTAACGCGCACGCGCCGCCGCCACTAAATCGCTCGAAATTAATGCGAGTTATTAGTTGACGGCGATAATTAGGAGGCAATTGCACGGAAAAGCGACGTGCCGTTGCGCCGAGGAGAATTCCGATGGTCCGCCGGTTGATTAACCCCTTCTTATCTGATTGAGGACTGCTCGAGCGGATGCAGAATGCGAATGATCATTTCAATCCTCCTATGCGCGCATCCATCCCTCCATCGGAAACGTGTATCTCTAATACCTGAACAGGTGCGCGACGTCATTCAATATAGCTCCGTCATTTAGGCACCGTCGAGCAGGAGCCAGTTTGAAAACGATCGCTTTTGTATTTTCGATGTTTGGGTGCTCGACCATTGGTTTATTTTCTGTAGTCTGGATAGTAGAGATTAAAGATTATCACCACGAGTTAAGTAATTAGACAATATCTAATTAGTTAGTTAAGGACAGTTAAGTAACAGTATCATTGAATTTTACGTTCGTACCTTAATTAAATTATTTTTAAAGAAATCCTGTCTGACTTCAGTATACGCAAGGTGTTCAATAAAGGATCATAGATTCGAAAAGAAATTAATAAATATAAAATAAATCCCACCTGATGAAAATCGTGATAGCTTGAATCAATGAAGCCTGCTCAATGACGTGTTCGTCCGTCATTCCAGCATCGTTAATTCCCCCACTTAGCTCCCGTCGCTTTCATTCCTTAATTTTCGTAGACACAACATTAGCTAGCACGTGTGCATGTTCTATGCAAACAGAGGGTGGTGGGGAAAGACAGACATCACTATGTAAGGAGCTCCGCTCGCGAACAGGTGGTCTGAATCAGTGTTGGTCTACGAGCGTTGATCAAATTATCCTTGGAAAACTTTTGCGAACTCAAAACTACCTGCTATTTATCTTCGGCCGAATTTTTCTAAGTAAAAATCGAGTCGAAAACAATTTTCCGAAGATTATCTCTACCGATACAATTGATATTCTGGAATTTCTCTCGTTGTTTAACGGTTTATAAATTGTAGCAATTTACAGTTTTCAGTAATCTATTAAATAATAATATTTGCATGTATTTTTACCTGGTTGTTGAAAGGCTTCATTTAATTTTTTAGCTTCTCTATTGATACAGATATTTATTCCGGAATTCTGTCCGTATTTTGGCAGTTTATAAATTGTAGCAATTTACGGTTTTCAGCAGTTTACGTTTCTTACCCGTTTATAATTTTCAGCAATTTACAATGTTTAATAATTTATAATATTATGTAGTTCGAAGGCTCCGTTTCATTTTTCAGTTTCTCATAGTCTATTATGAAATCAACTTTATCATGGTACTTGCATAAAACAAAAGGGAAAGTGTATATTATCTGCAATTAATATTTTTCAACGAGTACCGTTCGCATTATGCTATTTCCGAGCAGTACTTCACGCAAAGATATTTAAGATATAGTCCGATATAATCCTATTTGGAAATAGTTCTCAATTTCATTCGAAATTAACGTTCGATATCATTTCCTCACAGCAAATATTCACTAAAATTCTAACTTCCTGACAATTCAATATAATTCTATTTCGGCACCGAGCCGAACAGGCTCCTATACGTCAAAGTATAATTACATTAAATTTCGACTATAATAGAATTGCATCGATGTATCATTTTAAATAGAAATTTGTCTCACCGTATTTCGTTCAGAAGAAGTCTCTCAATCAACATAAAGAGGGTGAGAAAAGTCACATCGAAAACATATCTACATACAAGCATCTATAAAAGAAGATGCAACGTCATAGAGAGGCCAAAAATGTCTAATAAATATAAAAGAAATTAGTGCAATCTTCACGGAATAAAACCAAATCACTAGCCTAAAACTGAAGCAGCAACTTGAAGAGCGCCGTCGGCATCGGAAGGTAGCAGCGCCGATTCCAAGGGAATAAATAATAATCGGGGGATGCGATGGTCGACGAGGTTGGAATGCGGGAAATTTAAAGTCAAACGGCGGATCGTTTGAATGGAATCAGTTTCGGGAACAACAAGCTGCTCCCTCGCAGACGCGGGAGGGTGGCGGGTGCGGGGTAGTACAAAAGCATATTAGATACTTCGAATATTGGCTGTGGCTCAGGAGGCTGCGGTCTGCCTACGGATTCCCGGCGAGCGGAGAGAAGATACACACCCGTCGGATTTCCACGGGCTGCAATACACTTAACTAGATGTATATTTGCATGCACGCACGCACTTTGTCCAAGGAGGGTTGTTCCGGCGGAGGGAGGAACGGTGTGAGAGAGGAGAGATGGCGACGGTATAGGGGACGGGGGCCGCGGGGGCAACGGCGAAAGGGGTGAAAGGGGGGTGAAAGGGGGCGAAAGGGGGTGAAAGGGGGCGGTTTGGTCGGACGTGTGCGCGCGTCCGTGAGCGTGCTGCTCGCTCGTTAATATTCATGCAAGCCATGAAGCACGGCGTCGCACGCTCGCGAGCTCGTATAAAGTATCGGTAAATAAATCATAATGCGTTATTGCGTATTTGAATATGTTTGATGCGAGGCTTTGGGGACGACCGGGAACATGGCGCGGCTACGCCTCTTACGTGGATCCCGGTGCGGCGTTTCGAAGATTGCCGCCATTCCCCGTAACCAGGGACTAATTTTATGGCGAACTGCGACAAAGAACTCGCGGCCCGCCGCGATCCCGGGAACAATTTTATGCGGACTCGCTGCATTATTTATTTACTTGTTGCTGGAGACCGCGGCCGGCTCTCAAGACCCGCCGTAATTGTCCTTGGTTGTTTGGGGAGGGAGACTCTACGGTCACGTTTGTCTAATCAGTGTCATTCGCTTTCGGCGGCGTTCTTCGAATTATTGAACACTCGTGGAGCGAATGGTCGCATTATTGGGAACCATTTTGAATCATATTTTCGTAGAAATATTTATTTTACCTTGTCCTTTTTTCAAAATCAAACTTATTAGATTTTTCTATCTTCGTACGACACAGCATGAGATTTCTAAGTGCGCTTTGTACTAAGCAATTTCCAAATGAAATTTAACCCTCTATAAGTGAAATTGTTTACCTGAGTATAAAAAAGTTTATGTAATTTGAAGATATGATATTTGCTCAATCTGTGCGATGTAGCAAAGAGGAAACCGGTTTTTCTTTGATGTGTGAGGTAAAAGGCGACAACCATGATACATAACCTCCTGGATTATGAAGGAACGACTGAAGGAGATATTTTTGTAAGACTATGGCTAAAAATTAAATTAGGCTAGAAAGATGATAAATAAATATCTTTAAAGTAACACAGAGCCACAGACGGTTCACATTTTTAGAAAATATTAGAACTTCGTTTATATACACGTTGCTACAATTGCCAATTGCAAGATAAGATCTACGTGAACGGTACATGTAAATAATAATTTATTAAAACATTAATGTATTAACATCAAGAACATTGGTTCAAATGTTTAATCAAAATTTCGTACAATACTCATTCCTCTTTAGCACTCTCTCTTCACTCATCGAGTATTTCTAATAAATTCAAAAACCCGATCAATCCCCTCCAAAATTTTTCCATATAATACACTCAACTCTTTAAAGAATCGTAAAAGTACCCCTATACAGAGCGACGAAAAAATTCGGAAGTCCAAAAGGTGCCTAAACGAAGACTCGGCGATCCCTCCGGCTAAAAGTTCTTTGGCGTCAAAGAATCGATCTGGCATTGAAGACGATGTCGGCGTCGCTATCGATTCCGGCCGATGTTTCGGTGATTCATTGCTCCCCCTCCCCCGAGTATCAACTAGGGTGGTAGAAGCCATTGTGAATCGAAAGTAACGCAATATACACCCCACGCGTAACGAAGCGTCGAAGTATAGGTGATATCGAAGCTTTAAAATACATATCTGCATATACGTATCGGCCCCCTTCTTTTTGTCCACCCCCCTCCGACCCCTCTGGCCACCCCCTTTCTCCTCTTGTTCCTCTTTTTTTCCGAAGGATAAGGGCATCGTACTTAATGAGTCGGGGAGAGTTGGTCCGCAACCAGGGTTGCGGATCAAACTTCCTCCCCTTTGCACCCTGCGCGCGGAGGTAGGGTCCCGGCACCCCGGGGACGCTCCTAACCTTACTTTGATGTCCTCTGTCTTTGTTCATCCAGCTTCTTTTTCCCGCGACGTTGTTACACTGCCTGATTTATCGGCATTCTTCGAACCACCGCGCCGCGCTCTCTTCGATTCGGGGGCGGCCGACACGTGTACCAGCCTTGAAATATACCTCCTTATTGCACTTTGGAAATCATGCTCGGGACGCCTGCTTCGTCGTCGTTGCCGCGTTATTTTAATATTTGAGGCGAGTTCTGAGTGGTTTACTGTAACATCTGTTGCACTTTGTTCCTTCTAATAAAATGTTTATTTAAACTGGATGATCGGAGCACGGTGTGTAGTCGCGTAGTCGATGAGATGGTAATATAATATAGTATAAAGTAATTAACTTGAGAGAATATTTACAATTAGTTATAATTATAGTACGTTTTAACAGAATCTTCGTTTCTGATATGATTTTCAATTAGTTTAATAGACATTTAATTTAATAGTCTGTAGCAATTGGAACAAGCAGAAATTACGAAGGAATTGATTTCTTTCCTCAATTATTATATTGATAAGTTGTATATATTATAATGATATTTTGTGGTGTAATAACAACAACATGAAACTATTGTTTAAAATGCCAATGCTATTAATTTGAATATTTAAAACTATTCGGAAGGAAAAGATTTATCGCAATAAATATAGAACTTTTCAATTTTGCGTTAAGAACGACGGTCTCGATTTCCAACAAAAACAACGGTAAATTGTCAAACACTACTAGGACACGTCTTACCCAATTATGACATTTAAACATATTCGAATACCGCTTGACATTACAACCAATCACTAACATAGTAAAAGTTACGCACTGGCACGTGAAACAGAACGGCTCGCCGAAGGCGTTGTAGCCAACAAAAGTGAATCATTTAATCAGGATCGGCAAGGAAGAGAGGCTCGCTTAGCAGGACAGGTGCGCAAAGAAATTATCGTGGTCCGGTTGAATCAACGCGTCCCGGTGTTTCCATAGAGAATGGGAAAGAGAGAACTACAGAGACGAAGAGAGAGAGAAAGAAAGAGAGAGAGGGAGAGAGAGAGAGAGAGACTGCCCCCGGCGGGTTTCGAGTAGCTAGACGGAGGATGCGGAAAGGCGTCATCGTCCGTTGAGGTATAATTTACAGCCAGGCGGCTCCCAACCCTTGGCTCGAAGAGGAGTACCTACTAGTCGGCCGCTATCGCGTACGTTAGCTCCGGCGGGTGGCCTTGTATATAACGTGTACTCCGGGGCGTAGAAAATTTCATTCCCGCGGTTGGTTTGGTCCCGCGAACGAGTACGCTTCGCCCTGCTCCGCTCCGGTCGGCGGCGAGTCGCAGCGAGCGGCGCGCGTGCATGTACACGCGGAAAGGAAATAATGCACGAGTGTGCCCGCGGAACGAGTACGAATGCGAGTTACCGGTACCCGGGGTACCAGTAGCAGCCGGCATACGTGCTCCACAAACCTCTAACACGCGTTCTTCTCCTCCCACGCCGATCCCACCCTCCTACGCGCGAGGAGGAGCGCGCCAAGGCATTTAGAGACCTTTTCCCCGACTCATCAGCTTTGTGCTTTTGCCGCGCCGCACCGCTCCGCGCCGGGGCATGTGCCAACGAGTAATAACGCAGCTTTTGCGCGCCTCAAAAACATGAATTTTCACTTCAACTTCCCGTTAACTGTACCCCGGCGTGAACACCTAAGTAGAAAGTTCATTTTTTAATTATCCCCGCGGTGTCACCCGCGGGTTAGACCATCCGACGACGGCGACGACGACGACGACTCGCTCCCGCTCGATCCGTGTCGGCCAATTGGGAACTTGAACCCGCGAAGGAGGAACCTCGACTCTCCGGGTTACGACGATCGTTCCCGTCTAACTGCCGGCTAATGTCCTACTCGTAAATGAGCTCGTATTAGTCTTTCCGCGGCGATACGTAGGCTTTCGGTAAAAGCGAAGTTTCCAAGCCCTTGTTCCCGGCTTCGAACACATGCTGTGTTACCTGACGAGTCGCTCTTTTAGATCTTTTTGTTGCTGCTTTTGGTCCTTCGCTGCGAGATGCTAGGATCCTTGTCTCTTTGTACGCGATCTCTGGATCTTTGGGCGAGAACGCGTCTTTATGGGCTAACGGAGTGCTATTTTACTCTCTTAGCTGTGTATTGGCAGATCTCTTGACATGTTCGTGCTCTGTATTTTGGTAATTCCAGTGTTCCTGTAGAGAAAAGTGTGAATGTTCTAGGATATTAAATAAAAAAGAATTAGTTTCATCTGTTACTCTGGGTCCTCATCTCAATAATTTTCCATATCATAATTAGTAATAATCATAATTTTCCAGTCTCTGGAATAAGAGGTACAGTTTTGACCTCTTGCCGTACAATCTCCTTCATTCTTACGATGATTAACATCGATGATTAACACGTGGAGCGCCGACAATCAATAATTAAAATAATTAAAATAATTAAAATAATTAAAGCGAAATTAGAAAGTTAAAATTGATCATAGGGGATGGACTTAGAACTTTTTCGCATCCGAAACATCCTAGTCAAATTCAGGTCGTTCGAATATATTAAAATGAAAATGAATTTTCAAAATTGTTTAAAAAATAGCTCAACGTGTTAAAATACAAGGGGAGCAAAGACATAGCTTGTTCCGATTTTAACACTAAACCTACCACCGCTGATCAAAAGACCGGTTTCACATTTTTGATTTCACAATTATTGAAGCTAAGAATTATTTCATAATTATTGAGCTGCTTCCATTAAAAATTGTAGAATACATCTCTTTGTTCAGGCACGCATTATTATAAAAATTGACAATACTTGAATGACTTGAATAACTTCAATGACTTGAATAAATTCAGTCTTGTAATTTTTATTACAAGTCGATTTTAGATCTCGGTACTTTTAGCGTTAACGAAATTTGACAGACAGAATCAAAACTGCACATGGACAGTCAATTATGAAAAAATCAGGTGCAAGTTTGTAAAAATTGCTGTGAGCGTGTACATACGTTTCAATATTACGACGATCTGCGATGTTCGTCGCTACACTGTATCTGCTATTGGACGTCCTACCGTAATACCAATGGAATGTCTGCGCTCACAGAAAATTTTACAAATTTTCCACCTAATTTCCCCATAATTGACTGCCGGCTAAAATTTTAGCTGCGCTTATTATAGATACAGATGTATCATCCTACCGAACGTTGAAATCAGTGCGAGGCATGTCTGATGAAAATAGCATTGAATATAACCTGATAATGATGACAAAAGTAATTTAATTAATTATTATTCATAATAATTTAATTTTTATTATTCATATACCATCATACTTCATATGTCATTACGATAAATCTCCGACATGAATCAGGCTGGTCAAGGTGTGACAAGGGGTGAGTGTCATCACCCGCCACCGAAGGGACATTCTAGCACTGTTCTAATATTCGAACGTTCAGCTTCTCAAAATCACTTAGGATAACCAATCGACTATATTTGCAACAGCGTCCCTATTGCACCATAGTCAAAAGGTCGATTAAATCGAGAGATCCCGGTGTTAAAACACGTTCGAGAGACAGCATCGTTGCGGCTAGTTTACAGGAAGGGTGGCGAGAAAAATTCCGGAATAAAAGTAATGAAAATTGGAGCTAGCTACCCTCTTGGTGCTACTTCGATGCTCGGTCGAGACAACCCTCAATTTCAACTTCAGAAACGAGTCTTCGCAGCGGCACCGCGGCTCTGTCTTTGTTACTTTTATCGTTGTTCTGGTAATGGGATCATTTGGATTCTAATACGGCGCCGAGGCGTCAGTACGGTTACTGGCGTCATCCCAGCGCCGTTCCCGGAGAAGTCACTTATTTCGTACCCTATACATCTGACGGTTGGGAACTAGGCAAAAATAAGGGTGGACAAGCTGTTGCGTTGCTTACTGCTACCGAAACTGTCCTGTGCAACTGATATGAATACAAATTTACCTGTGCCGCTGAGATACTTGATCTCGGCCTCGTTTGCAGGTGCCTGGGATTCTCTGGCTTCGAGTCGACTGTTTCAAATCGTTTTTGCGTCGAGTGCAGTGTAATATTTTCTTCGAGGATGGGAAATATAATTTTGGATATGATGAAGATTTCTTTTTTTAAAAGTTGGAGGATATTTTCCGGCTCCATTGTTGAATTTTGTTATTGGCATCGGCAGTATTTGGTTCTTCTATGATCTTTTAGCTTTGATTTAGTCAGTCAAATTAATTTTTATATTAACATTTCTATACTATATAAATCGTTTTCTGTTTTAAATACTGTAATAATTTTTATTTTTATGTTAATTTTTATGTTATTACTCCATAATTATATCGTAATTTGATGTGCTTAACTAAAATGATAGATTGCGAATAAAATGCAATTGATCGGAATGAATTGTGAGACAAAATGAATGGAGACTTTAGGAGGATATTCTGTACAGTCATTTCGGAAATGCGTTTGGAGGTTACCTGTCCAGTAGATGAAGTCGTCTTCCTCAGTTCGAGACAGTTCGTGAATTAAAAAGACGATCTTCAAATTTTTATTTTAACTTGTTATTGTATTCGATGCTATTTCTTCTTTGGTTTGTACTATTTTTAACTCCACTTCAGTTAGCTGAACGTATTGCTACGTTAATCAAACAGTACATCCCTCTTCATTTTATCCGATGCCAGTTTACAATCCCGTCACTTCATCTGGAACAAATTATTTAGCCCATCGAGACTAATTTACAGTTTCACAAAAGGATCGCCACGAAAGTGAGAACAATTACTAAAAATCTCTTTCACAAGATCCTCCATGTCCCCATATCTCAAACTCCCCAGAACCTCTAAAAATGCCTTACCTCCAGCGTCCCCAGCCCAATTTACCAACAAACTAAACCGATTCTTCAGACAGTCTCGCGCCCCCGGCAGCCTGAAAAAGCGCAAAGAACCGTCTCATAGCGCATTTTCCCGAAAAAAGCGAGGTTCTCAGACTATCATAATTCAGGTCTAGGTTAGGCCGTCTCGAGTAGGAATTCTAAAGACGATCAGAGGAGGAAACGAGTGTTTCGTCCTGGCGAGCATAGGAGGTAGCCGCGGGTAGAGAGGAGAAGGATCTCCAAGGAGCGACGAGAAGGCTGCGGAGTCGCGTGTAGGTTTGAAGGTTCAAGGTTGGCGGGGGTTTGCGGACAAAGGGTAGAACGGGGCGAGTGGACGTCAAAGTCGATGCACACGGGGTTGTCTGTATGGTTTCCGCGGGGCGTCGGATAATGGCGTCTCAGAGGGTCCGTGAAGGAGGCGTCGCCGCGCGGCGACGACGACGCGGTTTCAAGCGGTTTGAAGCGGTTTGAAGCGGTTTGCGCGTTTACGCGGGACGAGACCACGCACCGCTGATAGTCCAAAGTTCTCGTAGACGCGAGTCCTCGTGTTTCACACGCGTTTTCACCCGGAGGGTCGGCCGTCGACAAAAAGAGAGCGAGCAACGGGGTTCGGCGGGCCGAGGGGGTCGCGACAGGATAATACTGAATGGCTGGCATTTAGCGTTTCAGGGTTCAGACGGCGACGACGCGGGGTCCGGCAGGTTACAGGAGACGCGCTTCGCTTCGCGTTTTGATTTTTCTTCTCTTTTCCAACGGCGACACTGAAAGCGAGGCCTCCGCGCGGCCGCGATACACGTCGCATTACCCCTAAATGCATTTTGTGCTCGGGCTCTCTCTTCCGTGGCTGCGGGCTTCCTCGTTCGAGAAAGAATGAGCCCGGTCTGAAGAGGAGACCGAGGAGGGGCACCGAGGAGGGGAGACCCACGGGCCCTAACTTTCAGGTGATTATGACAGGAATCGTGAAAGAAGCCTCAGGCGGCGGCACGCTCGAGGAGATCACAGAAGGAGGGACCAACGGCTGTGCTGCCTCGCAATTAAGTGCTAAACGATCCCAAGCGCGGTTCAGTTCACGACGAATGCCTCGGGATTCTGTTATTCTACGCCGCTCGGAAAAATAACAGAAATTCGTTTAGCCGATGAAAGGCACACTGCGCGATATTTTTCGACCCCCTTTGCTCCGCGATTGCTGGGTCGCGTGCTGGCCCTGTTCCTTCTTTCTTGAAACAGGGCTCGGTTTTGTGGTTTCTTGGGAGCCCGGCTTTCTTCGGTGCTTCGTTAACACCTGAACATTTTCGGCGTAAGTGTGCTTAGGATCGTTCATAATTTTATTTATTAATTTATATCAACGTATTTTGTGAGCTCCTCTTTTCAGCCAGAAATTCTACGGAAAATTGATTTGAAATCCTGAGGACATAAATACTCTCTGTGCTTTTTTTTTATTTTTACAATATATTGTTCACAGTCTCTAAATTTCAACACTTATGTTTAATAAAAGTAGCAAAATTATCTCTAGTTTAAAAAGATGCTATAGTATTTTACCGTTACCAATATAGTCAAATTATTACTAGTTCATGAATTGTCATGGAATCTCCACCCTGAAACATAAATTTAGGGCGAAAGATACCCTCGTTTTTGGTACGAAAATTAACACTTTGTATTCGAATGGCGACTATGCGACATAATTAAAAATATACACGTTGGAAAAGCCGATAGGCTTAATATCTTATAAAAAAGAATATAATAAATCCTATAAAATTAAAATACTGTAAAATACTGTTAAAGTAACTTCGACTAACAAAGGTAAGAAGGAGCTTAGAAATTTTCGTCTACACAATAATTCCAAAAGAAATGGTCAGAAATCAAAATTGTTACTATCTTCGAGTAGTTAGCAAATTCCATCGATTTAGAAGAAGAATGATGGGATATAAATTTCTTTCTAATAATTCAAACAATTTTAATCTTTTAAAAATATCCTTACTCCACCTGCGTATCTGTTGAGAATTGCTAAACGTACGACGCGCGAAACTGTGTCATCGTTTGATTTTTCGAGGTTATAATTGGATTTGTTTAGTTAGAGGGCGTGTAAGCGGAAATCGTTCGGGTGTACGAAGGCTGTAGACTTTGAAGTTTTGCGGTCGCGCGACACAGGCGACGTTAGTTCCCGTATAATAAGGTGTCGTCTTATCTAATGGGGTCGCCAACGTGAGCTTGGAAGAGTGTATCGCCGAGTATAATGGTAATTACGCGTTATTAACAAGCCTCGGGGGTGTCGAGGGGTGGCGATGGTTGCCTCTTGTCTAATTAACTGAGTTTACCGCGACACCTGCCCCCGTATCACGGCATCTTCCACAGCTCAACCAGTAACTCAAGATTTACGCTAGTTGGAGAACGTTGAACGTCATCCGCCGGTTTTGTTATCAGCCAATCGATACCGCCACCCTGCCATATTTATCTTTCGCAGTATTATTTGCATAATCCGCAAGCTCCAGCGGCTTTTTACTCCTCGCTGCAAATCATTCTGTATCGGTATGCGCTGTACGTCATTCTATAGTATCTGCTTTTTTTCTTTAACGCGAGTGCGTGTTTGCGACATGTTTTATTGTTATCACCGCCAGTGAAATAATCAGTTTAACAATTTTTCGAAGTTATTGAGATCAATGCTGCTATTTTTAGAAGAGAATGGAAACCGGGCATTGTGAGTACTGATAGATTTTTTAAAATATGAAAGATATTTTCCTCGCAGGACCTCACAGTCCTTATGTATCAAAGATTAAAAAATAATGGGAAAATTAATAATATATCTTGATCTTTTGTTACGTACATCATCAAATTATATGCTTGTAGTAGAACGTTTTTGGAACATTGTGTTGCAACGAGTCGCACAAAAATGATTTTTCGCTGGAAGGAATGTCTTCGACAAGTGATAAAACTGCATTGTCGGCCACCTGATTTCGGCGAGTGACACCTAGAAGCTGTTGCGTCCAACGATCCACACCAGTCGAAGACAGTCTCGAGAATTGCTTTCGTCAAATTGCGCGGATTAACGCCAGATAAATATTCAAAGGCGAATCGTTCCTTTTCGCGCGAACTTCCAGATCCACCTAAGATCCACCTAAGATCCCCCCTAATCCGCGTTCCGTTGCCAACATTTCATTCGGACCAGGCGCTTCCACCCGCAATCGACACCACGTAAAGCATGGTCGAGCTAAAAATTCCGTCGGCACGCAGGCAGCGGTTCTCGCAGGCCTTTTTTTAATTCCGCGCGGCGTCCGAAGGGCCGAGTGTATCCGCAGATTAAAACGACCGGGTCCGATGTATACTTTTTTAATTAAAAACTAGCTGGAAGGAATATTAAGAAAACCGCGGGGCGAACGAGTCGATAAGGGAAGAGCTCCGTCGACTCGACGCGACTCGACTCGACTCAAGTCGACGAAGTTTCTGCGGAGGTCTAGCCTCTCACCGCAGCTCGTCGCGATTCCTTAATTCCGCGAGGCCGCGCGAACGACGATAATTGATACGAATGGTCGGGAGGAGACGTGGCCCAGGAACCGTGGCCGCCCTTTAAACGTGTTTCCCCCGGCCTATAAATTAATAAAGTATTCTAAACTTTATTATGACTTTAATGAAAATAATTATTAAATATTATGCCCGGTAATGTCAACGCAGCTGGCGTCGCGACGCCGCCGTTACGGAACAGCATCCGTAGAGAGAGGGAGAGTGAGAGAGGATAGAGGATAGAGGATAGAGGGAACGGAGGAGAGAGGGGCCGCTCATAGGAGACGCGAAGAAGAAAGGGGTGGCCCGCGGGCCAGGCCAGGCCAGGGGGTGGTTCTCTGTCCGCGGAATTAAAATACGAGCCGGCCGTATGTTCTCATTCCGCGACAACCGTGACAACGAGACTGACGAAACGGCCTTATATACTCGCGTCGACGTTTCTCTGCCCTCTTCCGCCTGCTTCGCTGCCCTTTTTGCCAGCGCGGAAATCGTCTCGCTAGTTCCAGGATCGTCAGCGTAACGGGCCACCCCCGCAGTTCTACATCAACTAGCACGCCGTCGCGCGGCTCGGTGTCCTGGCCGAAAGCAAAACAACGACGATCCTGGCCGACTCTTTTCTGTTAACAGGCGGCCGTGTTGTGTTTGTCCGGGCAAAGTAGCCAACGCCGACGCCAACGCCAACGCTACCGGCCGGATATATGTATATCGATACACGTGTTCCCATGGTGTTTTATCATGTTGAACGCGACGCCGCGCCGCACCGCCTCTGGAATGTCCCTCTGCTTTTCTTCCGCGCGCAATTTATGGCCCCGAGTTTATAAAATTAGACTGACCACTGTCCGCTTTCTAATTTGAAGATATTGCCGCTGGTACACGAGCTGGCTTTGATTATGCCAGTCAAATTGCCCCTGGAACGCTAAATTTGTATTTGTCGCTTGGGTTGGGGAGTAGTCTGGATTCTTCAGTTCCGTGAAAACGGCGTTTCTTCGGCGAGGAGCATCGGTCTTGG
>CM052148.1:15116128-15125753 GCA_028455555.1 Augochlorella aurata | reverse complement strand
TTCAATGAGAAGACCGTGATAAAAATCTTGCAAGAAGAAAGAGCGCCGATCTGCTTCGAGCGGCGATCGATGCGTTTATCGATAGAACATCGCCGCCCAAGGCGAGTTAATTAAGGGGAACTAATTACGGGGGGGAGGGGGGAGGGGTCGCTCGATGTAATGCAAATGAATCGCGGGGAACTGCTCGCCGGGATCGTAAACAGGTAGATGCGGCCCGCGGACCTCGAGTGAACGCTGGCGAGATGGTTGATGATCGTTGACAGAGGCCGTAGAGAAGTGGCAGTACGCGGTGGCGGCCGGAGCGGAGCGGAGCGGTCTCGGTTCGGCTCCGCTCCGGCGAGAAGCACAAAGGGCGCGCGCGGAAGAAAAGGGAAATCCTTCAGACTGTTCGCTCGACTCCGACGAAATAAAGGGGTTAACGAGATGGAACGGTAAAACAACGAAAAGGAGAATAAACGCGTCTTCTCAAAGGGGTGAAGAATACAGTTTCCTAATTTTATTTCGAGAAGAGCACTTTTTCTCCCGCTAGTCTTTGAAAAAAGTACTCGCGCGAGTGGCCCCGGAAACAAAACGCAAGATTCAACCCCCGGGTCGGCGCGCACTCCACACCACCCACACCCTCTTCATCCCCCTGCGGAGTATTTATTACGTTATACTTGGCCGGTGGTCTTCCTTACGCCTCAATTGAAAATCTTTCCGCGCGAAATGTATGCGAGCGGACCGGCCGCGCGCACTGTAAGCAAATCGCGTTATCCTGCCCGGTACCCGCCATCTCGCCGCGCTTCTCCCGGGGAAATTAAAATAAATACATATCTTAATTAAGCGCGCCGGACTTTCGTATGCCGGGTGACCGGAAGCGGAGCCTGTTTCCGCAGACTTTTTCAAGTATGAAAACGAAGTTTCGCCTCTCGTTCGAGGCTAATGCAATTTTTACCGGCGGAAACGCGCCGGATAGGCCGGCCTCCTTTTACGGAACCGCTGCTCAAGAATTCCGGACCACTTATCATGGGGTTACACCGCTTCAGAAACGCGAAAAACTCGATTTCTTCTGGCTCGCGTCGTCGCTTTGCGCCACTGTATTAACCATTCACGGGCGAGGACCTTTCGAAACATTTTTTTTTTTTTCGCCAATTAGATCGTCGATCAAAGTCCTGAGTACTGGGAGAAAGAGATTTATATCGGGAGAGGTTAGAGGTTATTTTATTTCAAACATTCGAAAATTCTTGAAGCATCGTTGTTTCTTCAAAACGATTTAATACGTTCGTGGCCGACATTCGACCACCAAAATTTTCACAAAATCAAAGGAATTTAATTAATTAAAGCGAAATTAGAAAGTTAACATTGATCATAGATTAATTGATCATAAAATTGAAACATCCTTATCAAATTCAGTTTGTTCGGACATATTAAAATGAAAATGAATCTTCAAAATTGTTTAGAAACTAGCGTCACCCATATTTGGTGTTCTGGTTCACCAATCATGTCACCAATTGTTCTTTGAAGGAAGTTAAAGGTCACAATAACTCCACTTCCGTTTTCTATCATGCTCATCTCCAATGAGTGGACTTCTATTGTAACTGTCCGGATCAATCTTTTCGAAACACTTGTTAGTACCTTCAATTAATTGAGTACAAACAGCCCTTAAAATTGAGAATGAAGAACTCAACATTCACTGTATTTAATATAAATATTTATCTCGCCAAATAATTTCCTAAATAACTTTTATAACCGAGTCTGCAATAAAAAATAGGCTATTTATTCCATGTTTTCTAATAAATATATTCGTAAAAAATACAGTCTATAGAAAAGTACGCAAAGAAATATTTTTAACAAATCTTCAACTATTATCTAAACATTTTTCTAATAAGAAAAAGAACAAAGCTTTCTCGTTTATCAAGAAATATATTCGCAACAGACACCGTGAATGGGGGAGCAATTTCCTAAAAATAAATCCCTACCAGCAGACCTAGCAGCCATAATAGAATTAACAGACTCAAACCAAGCGCTGCTTACTAAATTATTAAATATAAAAAATAACAATTATCGTGAAACGTTCCCCTAGGTCCAAAGCTTTTCTGTTCGCCACGAAACGATATCTTGTGAACGCAGTTCTGGAAGAAGCTGGGGCCAATCCTGATTTCCTAATTTCCGGGCGCAGCGTTGCAGGGGAATTTGAATGAACGACTAGCCACCGGTTGGCTTCAGCTTACTTAATTATCGCACAAAGAAAGAATGGCTCGTGGAAATGTAAAATAAAGGCCGTGCCGTGTTTTCAGCCCTTTCGCAACCGCTTCTGCCGGTCCACCGCCGCCCCCTTGTCGCTTGGCTCCTTTGCCACCCGACTCGTCAGTCTCAAAGGACAAGCGGCAGGTCTCGCGAGAAAAGGAAAAAGGGAAGACGGAACGGATAGGGGCGGAGAAAAAGGGACACGGCGTACGGGCGCAGCCCAGGAAGGGGTTAACTTTCCACAATTAATAGTGACTAACGTCCATTAAAAACTAATTCCTTTATTTATGGCGCGCTTCTCGATCTTTCTTCGAGCCGGCCCTTCTCTCTCCAAGAGAAACAGAGGCAGAGAGCAAGGGAGAAAGAGAGAGAGAGAGAGAGAGAGAGAGATACAGAAGGGCACCCGTTCCCTTTATTTGCTCTCCCCCGAGCAACAACTTGTTACGGGACGAAAGTTGCCGGTGTTGTTTTTTTCCCTCCCCTTCTCCCCCGCCCTCTCGCCCTTTCTCGCTCTAGCCCCCGCTACGAATGACGGATTAAAATTGGAAAAGTTTTTGTTACCGGGCCATATTTTTCTGCGGCCGTGGCCCTCGTTAAAAGTAATTACGTGCCGGTAGTATCTTTTTCCGTGGCGTTCCGCCGTCGATCCGCGCCTTCAGATTTCGAGAGGCACACCTCCTATGCTCCGACCCAGAACACATCTTCTCGGACGCTTCCAGGAGCGAACGGGACAGCTAATCCTCGGTTTAACCCTGCAACGTCACCCTAAGCTGTCTCGCGAACCCGTCAAAATTTTCTGAACGATGATTTCATCTGCTACAGTCTGCGACTATTATTACAAATATAACGATCCTTTGACTGCTGCAAGCATTTAGATTCTGTGGACTTAAATTGGTCACTTGAGAGTACTTCGGTCAGTGTTTAATGAATTTATATTAACATTTCAGGGGGAGGTTTTACGGTTTATGGGAATAAGATGCCGTTTCTGGTTTGGGGATCAGAATTGTTTAGAACATTTAGTAGTGCACTTGCTATATACAGATGAAACTGAATTTGACGCGTCCGAAAAATACTGTTTAATAGCTCAACTATGCACTTATGTGCAAACTTAGACATTTTATTTTGAAATTTGCATTGATGTGTAATATTTAATGAGGTTGAACGGAGCCTAATTATGTAACATCATAAAATAATATATTAGTAGTTCTGTAAGTTTAGAAACATTTCAAAACAAGGAACTAGACATTTTTTTACCCTGCCAAGTTGTTTGTTGACATCTCGGAGACGTCAGTTTATAATGCCACATGAAGTAAACGATGTCTCCCAGAGGGTATTCTATGTCAACGGGTGGAGAGTGGTAAAACAATTCGAGGTCCAACAGCGGACCCTGATTTTAGGTATGTTACATCTAATATTTGAATAGATATCTGTGTCTGGGGATGTTAAAACATGTCTGGTTTAAATAGGATCTTCATTACATGTATAGACATAGGAAGGATAAAACAATTGGAACTTCGAAAGTAGATCTGGACTTTGGATGCAAGACTAACATAAAACAATTTAACCAGTTAAGTGTGTTTGATGACTATAATTGTCATGGAGATGTGGCAAAATTTTTTGTCATGACGACGATATAATCGTCATGACACAAAATTCTGCCACATCTCCATCACGGATATAGTCGTCAAACACACTTAACTGGTTAAATTTTAGAAAACTCTTTGACACTGCAGAAAATCGGACAGATTAACAGATTAAGTTAACACTAGAAGTACCGAGCCAGTCAAAGTGACTTGTTTCTGATTTTTTATTTTACAATTTCCGATATTATAAGAATGTTTCAAATAGAAATTTACAGACAAACTTCTTTAATCAGCTCATATTTTTATCGAAATCGTATAAAGTAAATCAAGTCTTGTCATTGTTATAAAATAACATACGTTTGTCACGTTTTAGACTCGGTAGTTCTAGTGTTAAAGATTGTACTTTGAGATACAATAGACTCTCGACTACTTGACAGTGAATAAAATAACCTAGGATAAATCATAAACGACACTAGTTATTATACAAATCAGCAATGATGTCACAAGTTCACTATCAATTGCCAATTTACCATGAGGAATATTTTAACGCTATCGTATTCTAAAGATTTTAAACCCAGTCGAACCTGCAGTATCATCCATGTGTACACAACGAATTACATGCAGTTATGATAAAGAAATTAAAAACACTGTTTTGTCATTATAATCTGATAATCGATACATTCATTTTGCATAAAAATTAGCAATGAACTTCGCCCTTTAATATCATATCAGACTCGTTATGAAGAACATTGTCTGCTAAATATAGATATTACTCAAGCGTGTTAAATCGGAATAAAATTCTATTACCAATGTTTAAACATTGAAATAAAGATCGTTAAACGGCAAATATAAATTATATGTATCGCGAAGGAATTTATTAGTGATAAATGTTAACCAATATAACCGTGGACGAGATCGTAGTGCAAAGGGCTGATCTGCTGTACCTAGATAACAGTTCTATCATGCGGAGACTAGTGTTTTTACTCACAATTTGTATAATAACTTAGTATAAGTGTATAGTATTAGTGTATAATAATTAAGTATTATAATTAATAATTATTATAATTAAGTATTAGAATAACGTAGTCGTGGTCGAGATCGTAGTGCAAAGGCTGATCTGCTGCACCTAGATAACAGAGTTCTATTATGCGGAGACTAGTGTTTTTAGTCAGAATTTGTATAATAACTTAGTATAAGTGTATAATAATTAAATATTATAATTAATAATTATTATAATTAAGTATTAGTGTATAATAACATAGCCGTGGACGAGATCGTAATGCAAAGGGCTGATCTGCTGCACCTAGATAACAGAATTCTATAATGCGGAGACTAGTGTTTTTCGTCACAATTTGTATAATAACTAGAATCGTAGCGGTGGTGGAAACGAAAGTATTCTACGAGATCAATGGCCGTCGCGTCGCGCCGGTCGGTTTGTGATTCGCATGCACAAACGAAACGAGGAGGCCTTGTGTCGGTGGACAGAAGGGAAACAGATGTTTCCGGGCAAGAGTATCCAGGGGCTGGCGCGGCCGCGTGAGACTTGTCCGATCATTATCTCGAGCCTCAAACGAACAAATTATTCGGTTTCAACGTTCTCCCAAAACGACGAAACGCAAGGCACATCCTTTTTCTCCGGTGAAGCCCGGACGAAATGGACTCGAAGAAGAAAGGAACGGCAACCAATTAAGCCGTAAAAAACATGGCGGGTTTCTAATTTCGCGATACACGCGGCAGCGTACGGCCGCGTTTCTCTCTCTCCGGTACCCGGGGAAAAACGTTCCTTCTGCCGGGGAGAAAGAATAATTATTCGCGTATTCCGCGAGCACGCGAAAGACTCCTCTCTGACCCTAGAACGAGGAGGATCGATGCGGACGAAGCCGAGAGACCGAACGTGTACGCGTTGCCTGCGGGTCTGCACATTTTTAATTGTAGCTAAAATAATTACACTTTGAGGAGAACTGGCCGCTTTGACACCGCGGCCGGCAAAGGCAGCGACGGAATAAAAAGTCCGCTCAGCGCGCACGTCTCCGCGCGGTCGTTGCGAGGAATATGTAATTCCAGGCTCGGCGGGGACATACTGCGCGCCTAAATAATAATAAGTACGTTCACCTGTGTCCTTCTCCCCTCCGAGCGGCAACCCTTTTACGCTGCCGCGATTCTTTCTTCTTCTACCGGAAATTTTCTACTGATTCCACCGAGATTTTTCTGCTCGCGAAATTCACCGAAAAACCTACCCATCTGCGCTTTCTTCGGCCATTCTGCTTTTACGTCCGGCGAGTCATCGTTCGTCGAATCAATTTTTGAGCAAAGCGAACATAATTTTTCGTCGTGTCTACTTTTATCCGTAGTCGTACTTTGGGATATGACGTGGGTGATCAAATTAATTACTTGTATCGTGCCTTCTGTTGTTGCTAAATGCGAGGTCAAAGTGGTTTAAATCGCAGAAAACGGGGAGTGTTATTGTTTACTGAACAAATTTGTTGTTAAGATGATTTAGAGTTTAGTAGATTTATAGTAACTTTACAATTTATTTTACTCGACTTTTTAATATTTTGGCATGTATAAGTTACATTTTGCGACATGAGTCAACATTTTCGAAAATGTGATTTGCATCATTATGATTTAAGCCACTGCTATGCTTTCAACGATATATTACAACGATTATAAAGAGTCTAAAGTTATAGTATGTACATATATATTTTTATTTATTGTCATAAACCGTACGAACCTGGCGGATCTTCAAAGCGATTATTATTAACTATTGCATCAAGTTTGACTTATTAAACTTAGCTACTAAACCTAGCTACCTTATATTCGATGCAGACTGTTTCCATTTTGTATAAAAGCTCACAGTTATAATAATAATAATAATAATTTGTATCTATTCTAATACATCCAATTCTTCATAAATTTGTCTATTCTAATAAATCTTGTAGCAAATCTTTTTCAAAAATAGTCCAAAAAGTGTCGACATAATTCTCGTCATTTTCGTTCTTAATTAATGTTTCTATTATGTCATCGATCATGCTCGAATTATTCAAGACAACAATTTGGAAAATCGGGGGTCCAAAAATTGTCTAGAAAGATGAAAGCTCCAATAAAGAAAAGTAGGAGAATATTTTACTACATTAACACGTTGAGCACCGCGTCACCCAAATAATGGATAACGCTAATTTTTAAACAATTTCGAAAATTCATTTTCATTTCAATATATCCGAACAAACTGAATTTGACTAGGATGTTTTGGATGCGAAAGAGTTCTAATGTCATCATCCCCTATGATCAATTTCAATTTTCTAATTTCGCTTTAATTAATTAAATTCCTTTGATTTTGTGAAAACTTTGGTGGTTGACTGTTAGCGACAAACGTGTTAAACAAATAAAACGTCATGTTAACAAGATATATACATGAACGTATATTATTGTTTACATTTTGCGTCACAAAGTTACCATGACGATAATATATTAATTGTGGCGAGTTTCCGGTAGAGCTGTGAGTATATAATTAAATTCCTTTGATTTTGTGAAAATTTTGGTGGTCGATTGTCGGCGCTCAACGCGTTAAATAATTATTTTCTAACAGCGCGTCTCGATTATCCCGCGGAAAATGTAATCCACGTTAGAAAACACGTTTTCCTTGTGTCGAATAGCAGCGCGGCGGTTCGAAACAGGAGCGCACGGTCGCAGGGTACGAAATATTAAGTAGCAGTGCGCTGGCGAGTGCGAATCTGACGAAAATTTCGTGGAGCGGCTCTTCATGAATCATCAAGCTTCAAAATAAAAGAAACGTCGACATATTGCCATCCGCTGCATAATTCAGCCCGGGATACGCGGAACATAGAATCTGCTTAGCGTAATTCCGGAAAAGTACGACCTCGAAATATTTTTTTCAAAGGCGCCTGATTACGCGCCGCGGCCACAGGACCCTCTTCCCGTTGACCTCTCTGTAGAAGCATGATATATCATTCCGGATTAAATCGGCCGACCGGAAGTCGAAGGACCGTGCTCTTCGTTCAAGATGCGCTCGCGAAACTCGTCCAATAACTGCACCGAATTTTATTTTAGATAACATGGGACCAAAATATTCTACCTCGAACCTGTCGGAAGAACCTTCTGTCTCGTTTTTTAAAAAGTGGGTGCATTTTTCCAACTGCGGATTTTATGCATTTGATAAAATATGAGATAAAGGATCGGAAGAATTTACGAACATTGTTGCAAATTTCTTTGCAATTAGATATCAATAGGTTCCTGTTTCTTTCAGTTACTGAAACGAAATATTTTTATTTTGCATAAAGATGCATATTATGGCGAAAGATTTGAACAAATATAACAATTATAACAAATATAATATCGATCAATATTGATCTACTGAATTCATCTTAACTGTCGCTTCCTCTTGAGAATAATTTGAAAAAATTCCGAAGCACTCGCTATAGTTTCCAATTTAAAAGACAGGTGACAGTTTAAATAATTGTTTAAAAAAAGCAAGAAAAGCACAAACGCAACGTACAGGTGCGAAGAAAGCAGCCTGTAGCTTAAGAAATATGACTCGATGACTGGTTTCTTCCCACTAATAATTGAATGATCCACTCCAGAGGATGGAGAATCATTCGCGGAGCAATTGTGGCTCTCGGGATCGACGAGTGCACGATCTCCGCGTCGGAAAAAATAAATTCCGCCGAAGTTTGGTCGTTAATTAAGGAGGTCCCTGTTCGCGTTTTACACCGGAACTTTATAACGTCGGATATTTCTCCGCGGGCGTCATGTACGACGAAAGTAAAGCCGACGGAAGAAGTATTTAATCAAGCGATCACCTCTGCCGGGTCTAAATAAACCAACGCTGAACGATGGGGTCGGAGATTACAGCGTAAGAAGGGAGGTGATAAGACGACACGGTAGGGCCCGACGGAGAAGGGAGCCGTGAAGACAAGACGACTCTAAGAAGGGTTAAATTACTCGGCTCCTCGTTATAACTACAACACGTTTTAACCTCTCCCTCCCCCCTTGGCGCGAACCTCCCACGCCGCCACCCAACCCTCTGCTACTTTGTCGTAAACTTTCGTGGAATCGTCGACGACCGTCGGCGTAGTATCCAGCCTGACCTGCATCTTGGGGAACCGGATCGTTTTCAATCATCGTTTCGACAGCTGTGCCGACGGCCCCCGATCGTCTACCAACGCAAGAAATTTTTCAAAAATAAATACGAATTTATACGAAGAGAACTCGCGGGTAGTTAAATGACAAGCGTTTTATTCTGATTAAAAACTAGGAGCGTTTCGTCTACTTTGGTAACTAGTTAATATTTACGTCATTTCATAAGTTGATTGAACGATTAAATGAAGGTTGTCTTGATCCTTGTCATTGGGTAATTGAAGTTTATGTTTGATAGTTGTGCTTCCCTGGATGCCAGAAGAAGAAGCTAGTATCTATCAAATTTCCTGATGGTGAGTGCGTTATTGCAATATAAATACAAATTGTAATATAACTAAAATAAATACAAGGTGGATATTTATTATTTATCAATTATTATTATGTATCAATTTTAGTATATTTATTATTATGTATCAATTTAAGTACGCTGGCGCGATATAACACAGCGCAGAGAAGATAACTTTTTAACTCTCTATAACTATGGCACCCTCACAGCTAGCCTTTCAATTTCGAATGACTCCTAGGACAATATCATCAAGAACATCTGCGTCATAAAGCTCGTTTCAGTCAAGATGGATCAAAGTTACTGCTAAATGCAGTAGCCAAGGTTTGCTCCTCCATTATACGGTACAAAGAATTTCATCATTTTCGTATAATTTACG
>CM052148.1:15108628-15113628 GCA_028455555.1 Augochlorella aurata | reverse complement strand
TTCGTAAAAATTCATTGACATAATTTCGTAAAAATCATTGCGACTATTTTTCCAAAGTTTCCTGCTGGATTTTACGGTTTTATTGATATCTGGAAAATAAATATTTTTATAATGTTCAACCCCTTGCACTATAATAACGAGTCGGACTCGTGACGAACATTTCGTACATAATTTAATAAATACGGCTACCAATAATTTCCATTAAATCGAAAGAAAATTTGAATCTTCTGTCATCAAAATTTGGGAACGGAAGAGATAATAGGGAAACAAAAATCCTCTCGTTTCATCCAGGAAATTATTAAGAACGAAGTGCTAATTAATAATACTAGAATTAATAGAGCTAATAATAGTTTTGAAAGAAATCATAGTGGAAGGGGTTAACTGAAAAGGTTGAAGATTTTGTGGCCTATGAATGATGGCTTTGTCGACACAATGGTGGGCAATTATTAAGACCCTCAGCTTAGTAATTAATATTAGAAGAAGCCTTTAAACAATTAATTAAACGCGAGTAAAATATACTTATGCTGCGGATTTTACGCATTTCTGAAAAATTGAGTAGATGAAATACAAAACAGTAAAGACATTGAATTTATTTATTACCGAATTCTTTCTGACTCAATGAAATGATTAAAGAGAGGATGGATACATTGATGTATTTGTAATTAATCCAGTGTATTTGTAATTAATAATAACTGTATTTTGCAATTAATCCAGACAATCTTTATTCAGTCTGCTTACGACTAATATTTGAACACGATTTAGAACGCCTATTGAAACAGTAATCACAGGCTTAAAGAATGGTTTTCATAGCAGCTGGTTCTAAAACAATTACAGAGAGTAGGCCAGCGAAATCATGGGGATTAATCTAAAACGAATAGCAAAATTAGGCAAAGTGATTGCATCGAGAACGGAACGAACGCTGACTGAATCTAATTAACTGCAAATAGTGTCGTTTATTTCCCTGGCTCGCGGACCACTACACCGCCGTCCGCGGAATCTGGGATCCGGTCGCGTTAGGGGCCGCGTAGCTTCGTCCGCATGCATAAAACATATTCCTATGTGAAATCACGATCCACGACGGATCGTCCGGCATTAGCCCATAAAATCTCGAGTGTTACGGCGGAAGGGACAAGGAGAACGGAGACGATTCGCGGACTTCTCAGCTGATAAACATTTCCCGGCGCAATTAGCGCGCTGCGTCACGATAACGCACACCCTGTATCACGCAATTGCGGAATGCCGGCGGGCATAACCGGCTGACTAGTCCAATAGTGAATAATTTGCGCGATGACTCGATGCAACGGCCGCATTAGCCGCGCTGCTAGACCGTCGTTCAAAATTCAGCTAATTGAACGGCGGGGAATAATTGAATGAAATCGCGAAGAAGCAGCGACCTGTCCAGCCGGGGAAGGGTTAGGCGTCTAGCCTGTAAAACCGAGGAACGAAGGGTGTCGCCGGCTGGAATATATCATACAAAATATGGCGGTCGATCCTCCACGGAGCAACTTCATAACATAGCTACCGGCTTCCGGCCCCCTCCGTCCACGGTCTTGCGACTCATCGACATGAATATTCATCGTTCGATGATATTTCTCGAGCTATACAGACGCGCCGTGGCGTCGTTAATTCGCTACTGCGATCGGCAAATATAAAAGTTTCAACTCCATTACCCCTGGTTTTCGTTGCTTTGGCTGACTGCTCGTTGGACGAAATTAAATCATATCCTGTATTGGGTGGCTAGATATTTTTGTATTAATTTAAACACAACTTTTCTCTAGAATTTAAATCCTTCAAAATTGGCTACGTTCAAGAATGCGGATTAAAAATTGTCTGTTGTTTTTTGATGTTAAATAGCTTCCCGAGTGCCGCAGTTTCTTTATGCAATGAAAAGCGAAGGAATGGATACGATACAATGGCGATTAAATTTTTAATAAATGTACCGAGCTACTTGCTCGTTATTCGAGCTCGCGACAGTCACATATTTAAAGGATTAATCCTCTGTAACTAGGGATAACTTTAAAGTCGCATACTGATTCATCAGGTTTTTCAATCTAACGTGATTTTCATCGGAATGTTGCAAAAATATTTTGTTCTGATATTTCTCCTTTGCAATCGAGGAAATTATGCATCGCGATTTGCAATTTGACGCGAGTACAGTTTACAGAGTAAATTGTTAATCTGTATCTAGAGGGTGACATTTGCTGCTCCCAAGTTCCATGAATTTGTTTATACGTATACAAAAATTCTGTTTCTTTTTACTACACCGCTGATTTTTCCGCGAAAACATATCTCTACTCTTAGTTATGCTAATAAGTTGAACCTAAGGTAGCAATATTTTTTCAATCTGACTTTGCCGCTGTTTTGTAATACGTCTACTCATTTTTATAATTAATTCATAAAGTTGTTATTAGCTTTTTAATTTCACTTTAGACAAGGAAGAATTCACCCGGCGTGGAAAAGTGAGAATCTGTCGTCGATCATCGCGCATAGTCTTCTAAAGTCGCATTCTTAAATTTTTAATCTTCGTTCAAACATTATTGAATTATTCTCCACAATCCCTTCTCGAAAATTTGGCAATATTTCATAACAAAAAGCTCGCGAACGCGCGTAAATACACGACGCAACAGTTACCACCACCGCCTACGATTTCACCCTTCTTCCAACCGGTGACCAACAAGAAGCTTCTGCCCAGAACACGCGTCAACCACTATCGCAGCCCGAAAACGAATTTATTAATACCGAAGCTTCCGTTGTTCCACGGTATTCGCGAAAATCAGCAAAATTGCACGGCGCGCTACCTCCGAGCCGCGGGGTGGATCAGAACGGTATAAAATAAAGCGGTGCCCTTTTTTTTATCGTAATCCGAGGATCGCGTATCGTCGGCGAAGGCACCGGCAAAGGTAAATCCGAAGGCAAAGGCAAGGCAAAGGGTTGGTGCAAGGCGCACGGGGAGGGGGTTCGCGTTCGAGAGGGTCGCGGAGGGGGGTGCGCGGGAGTAGCAGGAGGAGCGGCGAGAGAGCGCGGATGGCGCCATTATCCGGCGAGAATTTCAGAAAATATTCCAAGGCAAAAAGTATAGAGCGAGGCGTTTTAATTATCATTAACAAGGCCGGCGTATAACTCAGAATTACGCGTTTATACGTAATAATACGTACGTACCGGTGTAGGTACGCGTCCGGCCCCGCGTATATATACGTTCGTATCCCGGACGGAAATGGTGCGAGGCTGGTCTCCCTGCGTGCGTGTAGGGTGCATACCTACGGACAGTCCAACGGAACGGACGCACCGAGAGACAGACAGACAGACGGACGGACGAACGGGCGGACAGACAGACAGCAAGAGATCTGCAACGCGCTGACTCCAGTGCCAAATGAGATGCGCGGCTCGGCGCGAGCGCGGCGGCCGGAGGATGGCGGGCGGCAGGGGGGTGCTGAGAGAGGGTGCAAGCGGTTGAAGCGGGCGGAAGGGGGGGTGGAGCGGGGGCGGCCGCGTGCGCTGGGCCGAACCAGGGTTCCGGGGGATGGGTGACCGGCCCCCGGCCCCCGGTCGCTGGGGCGAATTCCCACCTTACCAATCCTATTATTAACAATTAGCTCTAAACTACTCTTTGCATATAAAATCATCCGGCACACCTCGTAACGCCGGAATGGAAATATACATACTGCATGGTCGTCCGTCGGCCATACCGCGGAAAATATGTCGCGGCACCGGCCACTGGACGCTACGACGGATCGAGATGCTGTTTCCTACGCGGAACGCTGCCTCGATTGCTCACATTCTGGCTGACTGCCGCCGATTCCTACGCAACCACCACTTGCCATCGCGGCTTCCTCGGGTTCCACCCAGGGTGGGGGATGGGTTCGACGATTTTGTGACCGTCGTTATTAGACTACGAATTTTATGCGTTTATAATAAAAGTGGAAGAGTGAGCTTTCGAAGGATAAGAATATATTAAACGAACTCGAGGACAGCTATGTTATATTATTTTGAAATCACTCATATTATTTTTCAGGAAGAAATTTATGTTTGACAAAAATATAAAATAAATGTTTGGCGTATAGATCCGCGTAATTGTTGGGTTTCGCTGTTGAGTAATGCACAGAAATGTCTCTTGTAGATATTTAACAGTTGAGACAATTGAATAATAAGAGGTACGTTTCTAATTTTGGTCCTGATAACTTGGTAGAAAGAATTGACGACTTGAACCGAAAACGAAGTTCCAAGATAATTATAATAATTTCGATATTATTAATACATCTTTATCTTTGTCAATTTTAGATCTTCGTTTGCACAGAAAGAACTTTCTGCTGAATCTAGAGAATTAGTATTTACTTGAAACAATTTCAATTCTAGGTCTAATGGTTCAAGTCTTATCATACGAGGATTAATAGGAAAGTTTTGAACAGACTTTTGGAGTTTTGCTCTCCCTTGTAACAAAAATTTTGATTATTAAACTTTGATGCAAGGGTCTAGATCCTTCTCCTAGATCGGCAAGAAGAGAGATTGCGATTGTTGTCCGCTACGGAGAACAAACGCGAAAAATGAAGTCTAAATGAATGTCGCGTTTTCAGTTCATTTTTAAAACTCGAATGAGTTTCGTGACGCGCGTGGAACGGTTGGAATAGAAGCATAGAGTACAATGGATGTGGTGTAATTGATCACATAAAACGATCCGCACAATAGAATACGATTATAATTACAGTAAAATAACATACAAATGAGAAAGCCTAACGGTATAGTTTGTTGCACGTAAACGCATTTGTGTCCAAAATAAGCTGCGGGAGCAGCGGCGCACACGCCACTCGCGTGCCTAAAATTCACCCTCATACGTTCTTCAGAGTGGAAATTCATCCATTTTCTGGCTCTGTATACTGTGAAATGTTTAATTTCTTTTATCTCGAATAGAACGCTAATTGATGATTTCCATAATACTGTACCATAAGATTTTTCTCATTTTATATGTAGGGTGTCACAAAATTTTGAACTTGGGCCTCTCCTTT
>CM052148.1:15012933-15097462 GCA_028455555.1 Augochlorella aurata | reverse complement strand
AGAGAGAGAGAGAAAGAGACAGAGAGAGAGAGAGAGAGAGAGAGAGGCAGGATAATATATAAAAAGGCTGGCGAGGGCGAAAGACCAGAGTGCAGAGAAAGATTGGGAAGTCGGTAATTTTCAAGTTTGACAGAAAAATTGTGTCTTGTATTGCGACTGAAATGCAGCTGTATTTTATTTAGCATATTTAAATTTAGCACTGAAAGTGTTGAAACGTTTTGGAGGTTGTTCTTTCGGAAAATTGTTCTAAGAGTCTATGAATCGGCGCATGGTGTGTTAGACTCGTTATGAAGATTTGGAACATGATTTACTAAATATGTACGCTACTCCCATCTTTCAAATCGAAGTTAAATTCTACCCATTTACTATTAATATTTAAACATTGCGGTAAAGGTTGCTGTATAATAAATATATTTATAATTTAAAATATATATAAAATAGATATAAAATTTAATTTTTAAATATATTTTTCTGTCTTATTATTAACAAACAAAGGCTGATCAACGTGGCTGTGAAATAAATCATAGTGCAAGGGGTTGAAAGATCTGGTTAATAGTGAATATTATACCGAATTTGCTTTATGAGATTGTATAATCATCGCATGATTGCTTTGGTTGTTGCTTAAAATTTTGTATTTAACTTCTACTGCATTTTATATGGCGAATAGTGTAGAAATATTGAAGACAAGTTATTTAGGGAAGCTTTTAAATCAATATAATTTTATATCAAACTGCTGGAGAACGCGCTTCCAGCTACCAGTGTCTGACCATGCACGTTCCGTTCTACTTAGTGCACGCAGGCCTGATGCAATCAAGAAGAAATGCAGGTTGCAACGAAGGTAGAAATGCTCATAAAATTATAGGCATAATTACAGTGTTAATTGAGATTTCTTGAGATAGAATCAGGAGAAATGAAAAATACTAAAACGGTTAGAAGAATTTAGAAACACTGTAATATAATTTCTCAAGATTGTTAAGGGTAGAAATAAATTTCCATTTACCGTTAAAACGATCAAGCGTTAAAAGTGACAGAAAAGCTATAATATGTGCGTGGATGACAATATCTACTCAATCAACTGTCACGAAAGCTTCTTTATAAGTTTTACTTAACTTTATAAGTTAAGCTTTTTTTAATAAATTAAAATCAATTCATAGTATTTTAAGTTTCTAAAAAGTCTGAGAAAGTGGCTCATAATGACTGTGACTCGATGGCAAATGACGACAGAATTGCCAATGGCACCACGTTGCTGTCACCGGACGTGGAAACGTTAATTGCAACAATATTTATGTATTATTCATACAAAGCTGACACAATGGTCGAATAATCTTCGCAAATGAAAGAATTGCGAGGATCGTTGTCCGGAAGGTATTCGAGATGAAGGTTGTTTCGAGGGTAGTGGGCAGGTTTCCTAAAGGGTGGCGTGGGTGTTAGCGTCGCGGAGGGGTGCTCGATCTCCTCCATCCAATTACCACGATCTTCGGTCAACGCCGACGGGGACATCCGGTAACAATACTCCAGGCTTCCGCGACTTACCCTCTTAACCCCGTCTCCCTTTTTCTTCCCCAACAACTTCGATCTTCCGTCCCTCCTTCTCTTTTTCTTTCTCTTCCCGTGTCCATTCCAACGAACGAATTTTCTTCGGGTTAACCCAATACGGTTCGCGTTCGAATATGTTGCCCATGGGGTGCCGAACGACGCTGTCGACCTGCTCCTGACGACACGAAAGGGTCACGCGAACCCTAGATCCTCTGTCACGACGTCGTTCTCACGAAGAGAAACTTTTGGACACATGTTCGGTAGCCATGATCGTGTTCTCGGTGCATTTCGGCAAAGAGCACGCCGCCAGAGAGTCGTTCGATGTCATTATATTATGTACTCGGCGCTGACGAGCTACGTCACAGCGAGCAAGCGTTTGTCTGTTAACACGTTCCCTGTCGTAAGCTGTTCTTACTCGACTTTTCACACTGGCCATCTGATATTTTACTAAAATTCGATTTATCATATGTAGTTATTAACCTTTTAGGAACGACGCGCCACTATGGTGGCAGACGTCATATTACGACGCGCCACACTCAATTGTATTATTAGTTATTAAAATAAATAAGTAAAGTTAAAGTACATGTATCATAACTTTAGGAAAAATTATAATATAAATTATTAAATTATAATATCATACTCTGCCGTATGAAGAAACAGTACATAACCTACTAAACAGTCATACATAATTTACTAAATATAAATTTTATATATTTCTCCTAAACTAAAACAAAATTTGATTCTCCTGTTATTAAAATCTAGGAATAAATTCTATCGTTCTTTTAGAAAATTATTAATAATGAAGCAGTGCTAATCAACGTAACTGTGAAAGAAATCATAATGCAAGGGGTTAATGAAATTTCTATTTCACTTTCACCATGAAGGGATTTTCAGTCAAAGAAACAGAATCTTTTTCTGTGCTAGAGTCTACGAAATAATCCACGAAGACCGACTATTGCCTCTAATTATGATAATAAAATTATTGAACAGAGATGGAGATTGCCCTAATCTCGAGGGATGCAAATCACAAAGAAAAATCAGTTTCGTATCGGTCCAGCGAAAGATTTTCTGGCTTTTTCATTGCCTGGCTCTAATTATGATAATAAAATTGTTGAACGGAAAGAGAGATTGTCCTAATCCCGAGGGATGCAAATCACAAAGAAAAATCAGTTTCGTATCGGTCCAGCGAAAGATTTTCATTTCGATCGCGCGAGGCGTTCGCTCGGTTTCGATGAAATATCAGCCGGTATTTCGCCGGCAGCTTTCATCGACGTGGTACGATTATTAATCCGTCAGATCAGCGGCAAGTTACACACCGGGCCTGGTAATTCCCGGGCAAATTGGTGGGCCGATTGTACGAGTTGCCGCACTTTTGATTTATTCTAATTGCTATTTCGATAATGGAGCTAGAGTGGCCCTTCTGCTCGCGGCTCTTGCATTCCCATTATCGAACTCGAGGAATACAATCGCATTTCAGTTAAGGGAACGTCCGGCAGCGCCCGAACCTCTCCCGGGTAATTATTACTTAATTTGCCATTAAATCTTCGCTGACCGCTAAATTATCGCCGAAGGAGGAGAACCGTTCTCCGAGTAAAACGGCATCGTTTACCAGCCCTGCCGCCCTCTTAACAGCTTCCTGCTACGAAAATGGATTTAAATCGCCAGTTTTTGAGCCTGCCGTGCCGCCAGCCAATTTAAACAGCCGCTGATACGTTCAAGACGGATCCCTGACAAATGAACCGCAAACCGAGCGGTCACCAAAATCGCCCTAAAATCGTTCCTACCCCGTTTGACAGCTGGCTATTGTTTTGCGCGTCTCAGGGAACCGCGACACCGGTATTAGTTCGTTTCTGAAAACCGCCGCGGACCTATTGCGCCGACTATCTCTTAGCAAATTCTCTTGCTACCACCATATTTTATAATTAACCTCGCCGGAGCACGATTTTCGCGACTCTCGCGGTACTCTAATAGCCTAGGATTATACAGTCTTTTGGTTGCATTAAATTTTGCCCAGAGTTTTCGGACAATTTACCTTCTCGCTGGCATTGGCAGTGCGATTTTAACCGGTTTCTATATGACATCTGATTTACATTAGTTATTAACCTCTTAGGTACGGCTGAGTTTTGCGTGTAACTGTTTCTTCATACGGCAGAGTATGATATTATAATTTAATAATTTATATTATAATTTTTCCTAAAGGTATGATACATGTACTTTAACTTTAATTATTTATTTTAATAACTGATAATAGAATTGAGTGTGGCGCGTCGTAATATGACATCTACGCAAGCCACTATAGTGTTATAGCCTATAGTGTTATAGCCACTAAAAGGTTAATCATTAATCATGCGAATGTTTCTCCTTCTTGAGATTGAGTTATATATTTAAATGGGATATTCCATTTACAAAGCAATTCGTGGAAGCTTACATTGCATTTGTTCTTAATTTTTCAAGCTGTTGCAATTTATTTGCACCATTGATGGTTGTTCATATGCTGATCTTATATTTATAATTTCTCCTGAGACGTTGTTGTTTATCAAGATTGAACTATGCTGTAAATTAAGTCTTTCTTTTATGATGTATTTCTCGAGACGTTAACATTTGATTTTCAATTTTTTAAACATCTGTGTCGTTTTAACCTTTTACACTCTAGAGGTCATCATCACTAAGAATTGTTTCATCACGCTCTAAAATAATCTTCAAAATTGTTTATAAAATTTATTAAAAGCGTTGTACGTGTCAGAAGACTCAATTTCATCTGCATAAAATGCACTAATTCAGAGAAAATGAAAATACTGTAGTTCGGAAAAACTATTTTGCAGTTTAACAATTTTAATAATTTAGATATAAATCTCCACGGTGTAATTTATAATCCCTCTTAGAAAACTCCTCTTCCGAAGCATTTCGCTTCTTCAAGATTGAGCCGTTCCCTAAATTGAGAGACTGTCCATGATATAATTTTTAAAATGTAAACATTTCTCAAACGGCTTTTTTAATAGCATCGGCGAAAGCATAATTTAGATCAACCGCTACATGGGACCCGGCACGTAATATCTTCTCAGATATTTCTCCTTCGGAGATTGGACCATCCCCTGGATGGGGACACTCTATTTGCAATGTAGTACTCGACAGCGTACAAATTTTAAATTCTGAAAAGCACGGTCCAAGTGATCGATGCCTCCGTTCCCATCGAAATTTCCCAGTTCCCTTCAGCCATGTTAGGGTAGCCACGGAAACGCGGTGAAAGAAGATGAAGCGAACGGATCTGAATGGCTCCCAGGGGCGCCAAGTTCGAATCCCATTACCGGACTCGCGTCCGTTAAATAGGTCTCGCATCGTCAACCGGAAAATGTACATACAGTCCGCCATCTTATGCGGGAAAAATGTTTCCCTTGTTTCGCGGACGAAATAACCGATGCCTCGAACCCTTCGAGACCTCGACAATCGATGTCCCTTTTTTCAACCGCTTTTGCACCCAAAACGAAATAACTCTTGGAATACTACGATCTCGAATTGTTTAAACAATTTCGATCATGGCGCTTCTGTGAACAATTTCGTAAATTTTATGATTTTATGGCAACGCCGAAAGAAAAGTCAGGGATTCGATGTTCCTTTGATTCAAATATTTCATATTTTAATAGATCGCTATGTTGCAATAATTATTTTTTGCTTCGTTTAAATTTTTCTATGTAGAGTCTACAATTTGCAAGATTATAAATATTATTATTATTTTTGATGTAATATTTTTATAAATAATATATAATATAGTATTTATCATTTAATATTGTATATATAATTTTATTTATATCATAGATAAGTGTACCAATTTAGGGAATGGTTCAGTCTTGAAAAAGCGAAATGCTTCGGAAGGGGTAATAATAGGGGTAAATGCTCTTGAAAGGGGTAATAAATTATGCCATGTAGAATTACATCCAAATTATTAAAATTATTAAACTCCTCCTTCGAAATAGTTATTCTGAACTACAGTATCTCTATTTCCTCTGATTTACAATTAGCGCATTTTATGCATATAAAATTGAGTCAACTTTCAACTTTCTAAATATAAACAATTTTACAAAGATCAGGATATGGGTAAAATTTCTCCTGGAAATTTAAATAAATATTTTAGAGCTACTAAGAGAACTCTCACAGTACATCCGAAATAAAGAAACTAATACCGCGTTAGTTGATACACACAGATCCGAATAATTTATTAATTTAAAGAATCAGGATTTCTATAGCAAAGATTGCCAACATCTCCCAGAATCCTATCGTCCATAATTAAGACCATGCTCCCGAAATACAGACCCCTGGACAGATCTCGCGGAAAGAAAAGCTCGGTCCGTCTTGCGCTTTTCCCTACGGCGTCTCACCCCCGATCCCGCCCCAAAGCCACCCCTTCCCGCCCGTCCCTGAACCATCCGCGTAACTCTCCGTTGTCGAGCGTTGCGAACGAAACGAAAATAAAATGTAAGTGGAAATTTATCGCCCCGGGCGATAGGAGACGTTTCCGTACTTTTAAATATTTTATAAACTTTCTGCCTGTTCGTGCCTGCCCCGTGGTTCCTCGGCGAAGACCGTGACGATGGAAAACGAGAGGGACAGGAACAAGTGGAACGACTTAGGAACGGAATGAGATCTCTCTCTCTCTCTCTCTCTCTCTCTCTCTCTCCTCTCCCCGCCCTCTTGTCGATTTTTTACCTCCCCGCTCCCCCCGAGGGAACGACGTTGTATGCATACTATATATCGTAATGTTATTAAAACTTCTAAATGGCTATGGATTGCGAGTCACCGGCCGCTGCTGGGCCCCCAGGCGACGACCACCGCATCGATGTGTTTCGTTATTTAACGGTGTAATCGACGACTCGGCTCTGCATTCGCATAATTACACCCCGAAAGTTCGGGCCAGCCATTCGAACTAATCCGCGATTCGAGCGCACCGACGAACCGAGTGCCTACAATATTTTAATGGAGTTTTTAATTTTTTAATTCAATATTTTTTAGTGGGGTCTATCGATTTTTTAATTGTAAGGTTAGTGGAAAATTGCAGGCGACCTTCGTTTCGTTAAGCTTAGTACGGCTAAGCTTGTGCTGTTAATGTTAGAATTAGTTATTATAAATTACTTATTATAATGTTAAAATTAAAATACTAAAATGTTGCGCCAAATGCTTGTTCTGGGACTTAATTTATTTAAGGGGGTAGTTTTTTCGTTAAAGTTTATTTTAATTTGTCTGTAGACATTTATTTTGTGGAGAAGCGAACTCTTGCATTTATAGAAAGATTTTTGTTGCAAGAATGTTGTAAAAGTGTAATATAATAAAAGTCAATTTATGTAAATTTATTGCGTGAATTTATGTAAAAATGAGTAAGAGAAATCACGAGATACTAAAAGGGTCGGAAAAATAATATATCTATATCTATATCTATATCTGTATCTGTATCTGTATCTGTATCTGTATCTGTATCTGTATCTGTATCTATATCTATATCTATATCTATCGACTACATATACATATTAAGAAGGGAAATAAATTTTTATTCGACTCCATTTCATTGATAGAGAACTTTTATTTAACAGAAATCTCCACGGCCTATGCATAAGATTAAATTATTCCAGCTGTGAACTCTGCAGCCTAGTTTAAATTGCAACAATGCGCGTAACGGCTGATCAGTGCGGCGCTTTTATTTCCAGAAGTATTTAAGAGTATACCAGCCGAGTCCATAAAATATTTAGTAATTACAGCGCAGGCTATCAGCGGAGATCGCGCAACAAAGTAGCACATCCGGCAGTATCAAAATGGACGAACGAAGCGGTAGACGCAGTCAATATTAATAAAAAGCAGAATTGTCGACAGTTTGGAAAACGAGTGGTGCCGGGATCGCGCGGCGCTCTCGTTCCCCTTACATTTTCGAGTGGAATATGTTGCAGAAAAACAGTCGAATATCATGAAAATTCATGAAGGAACGCAGTTTGAACCGGTAACTGCTTGCCGGTTAATTTTTTTCGGCACCTGTGCGTAGATCAAAACTGTTACAGATAGTCGTAACAGCGACGGGGCTTCCGGTGCTTTTTGCGTTGTTATTTTTTTCGACGCGGCGCTCGCGCGCTCCGAATAAATTTGATTACTACGGAACGGAAATCGTTGATTTTTCGTTTTTTTCGCAGCGATGCCCCGCCGGAAATGAGATATACGGTTTCTCGCAGCATCTACGAAAATAAATTGCAAATATGTTGCAGGCGCACGGAAAAGAAATATAACACCGTTCGAAAGCAAGCGTGTCCGTCCACCTTTGGTTTCGCCGGCGGAATACGCGCACGTAGTTCACGAAAACGTAAACCCCGTCAGCGAGTGCGTTGCCTTTCGGTTGTAACCTAAGAACATGTTTACACTGGTATAATTAATTATGAAATTAAAAGAGAGTTCCCGGCGAACGCCGCTGCGTTTCAGTTCTATTTTTTCGAGTGGAAAGATTCTTTTCCGTTTCGGAGATAACGTTTAATTCGTTTCACTCGCGCTCCACCGTTAACGTAGCCTTCTGTAAACGTTCATTGCATGGTCGTACACCTTTTCTAAAGAGCATAGCAATTCCTCGTTCCAACTTATCGAGCCGGCGGTTAGCTATCGCGGTCTCGCCCAGCGAGAACCAATTATCGAAAAGTAAATTCGCTGGGGAGAAAAATTCACCGTCGGAAGGATATGATAATTTCTTTCGAAATATTTCCACCCTTAAACAAGACCTCCCGCAATGTTCATTTTAATTGCACGGCGGCCGCGCGCGCCGTGCACGTAATAAACACCGTTGCAGTCGGGGAATTGTTCTATTCGGCGCGTTGAACAAAAGCTTGTGGGAAAAGTAACAATTGGGCTGGAAAAATCAATAAACCCGGCGAAGACGAAGGCGGAGGGAGATCGAGGTTTTCGTCCGCATATCGGCTCCTCCCATTACTCGATAATACATAAACGACTTGGCGGAATAACTCGGTAAGGGCCTCGGGAAGTGCTGAATATTTGATGTCGACCTATCAGCGCCTTTCAATACGGGTGTTCGAAAATTGACAATCTCCCCTTGTGTATGCCCCGATCTTCTTCGCGCTTTTTCCCCCTCTCTCTCTCTTTCTCGTTCGATGTCTCTGTTCGTACGTAAGCACCCCGATGAATATTCCTCGGCGTGGCAGAGGATGGCGCTGGAAGGGCTGGATAAGTAATAAGTTCCTTTTTATCGCTCTCGTGAACTAATAAGTCCCCTTGTCTCTTCGCGTTCCATCAAACGTGCTGAATTATTAAGCCCGACGCGTCTTCCTCGCCACGTTGATTTTAATACTCGACACTTTTAAGAGAAAACCTTTTCCAATGCTGCTCATTTTTTTTTCCTCCGCCGCGTACCCCGATGTTTTCTTTCGCTTCGATTATGGCTATCGCGGATCCCGCTTCGATGTGTTGGCGGTTGGGAAAGTAATTTTTGAGGTGGTAGGAGGGGTTGTTTCCGGGTTGCGATTCTTTTGGAAGGGAGAGTGGGACTCTGCGAGAAGAATAATCTATTTGTATAGACTATTCCAGTGTTGGGGTGGTAGACTTTATTTTAGAATTGTTTAGAGTTGAAATAAAATGTAATATAATATAAAATATATAATATATTATAATGTAATATAATATATATAATATAATATAATATTTTATATATAATATAAAATATAATATATAATATAATATAATATAAAATAAAATATAATACTATTCTTTAGGGTTGAAATAAAATATAATATAATATAATATAATATAAAATATAATACTATTCTAAAATATGTGTCACTATATTTTGGACATAAAAATTCATTTGTGCACTCTATATCTAAATCTTGTTCCGTAAAGAACAATTTACAAGGTAAGCAACATTTTTGTATACGAAATAACAATACTTCAGCAGTAAAACAGAGAAATACTAAATCGCTGGAAAAAATTGTTACCGATATAAAAATCAATTTATGCAATACTAGTCAAAACTAACGAATTAATTACATTTAAGCCAAGAGTTTCTCCACGATTTTTGCAACGTGAACGAAATTTTCGGCACGGGAAAAATATATCAAACACTAACAACCCTTGCAGTAAGTACATGTAACCTATTTATAATTCAGAATTTCCACATTTTTCGATTACAAAAGTTAATTTGCGCAGCCCGTTTCTGAAACTCTAATAACATAAAAACATCTCTAGAAACATAAATTTTTCAAGAATAAACAAAATGAAAGAATGCTACGAACTCGTTTTTTAATCATCTTCGCTTGAGCTAATTTATCCAGGCCTTTGATATTCACTTTCGGTGAGATGCGACATGATTTTGCATCAAGAAATAAGCAAAATAAAAGACGAAGAAGTTCCATACGTCTTGTTAGATAAATAGTTAATAATGTTAAAAGTTAATTATGCCCGAAAACAATTGGTCAACCCGCAATAATCAGCTCCACCGGCCTATCGATCGCGGTGAGATGCGACATGATTTTGCATCAAGAAATAAATAAAATAAAAGAACAAAGAAGTTCCATATGTCTCGTTAGATAAATATAAAGTTAATTACGCCCAAAAACAATTGGTCAGCCCGCAGTAATCAGCTCCACCGGCCTATCGATCGCGGAAAGAAAGAGTCGCCGCGAGATCATGCACAGCACGAAATAGTCGCAGGAAGGAACGTTGAATTACGAGTGTTCCCGTTAACCCCGCAGCATCCTCAAGTTACGTGGCCCCTGAGATAGTGTTAGGGGAAGGAGGGTGCCGCAGAAGCAAACGGTAGAGGAAGGGGGTCGGACCTGGCAGATTGCTTTTCGATAAGGAATAATTAAAAATTTTCTCGTTTAAAGTAGCTAATTCCATTTCTGCTTCGTCTGGGCGACGGTGCCGCTGGTTGGCTGGGTTGGTCGGTCGGAAATGGCGGCCACCGGAAAAAATAACCGCTAAAATACTCGACCAGATAAAGAAGATAAAGTCTCGGGGCTTGCTAGCGGTAATTTACATCGGCGTGTGATTCCGGACTGAGTAGCGGGGAGAAATATTTCAGGATGGCGCGCCACCCTCCCAGATAACGGTAATTAAAAATTACGGGTGCGGGGGTGGTGCACGGGGACCGGCGACGGTGGGGGACAAGCAAAATAAGGATATATTGATTTTCTTCTATGAATCATCGCTCCGGGCTTTTCCTTCCTGAGCGGCGATGACTCTGCCAGCGGAACGGAATCGATGTTCGTTGCGCCGCTTTTTCTGCCACGATTACTTTTATTCGCGGGCTTCCGAATTTTCAATTTTTTATCGAGGAACCGAGTCACTGGATTTTTTAACGACAGAAATGCCAGGCCCTAAATGCAACGAATGTATAATTATTTATGACGATGACAAGATTGGATTTATTTAAACTTTCTATGGTTTCGAATATAATATATGGTTGATTAAAGAAGTTTATTTAAAAGGTTCTTGTAAAAAGATTTTTATAATATCAGGAATTGTAAAAGAAAAATCAGGAACCTGTCATTTTGTTGTTAGTGTTAAGCTGTTTTACTCTTTATTGAAATGAAAGTATTTGAATATCTGATAATGTTTTACATTCACATTTTAATGCTATTGTATTCTATTTGTTAATGTCTGTTAAGGAAATTGTTAATATTGAACGTATATATGTAAACATTTTCTTTATGATCATACTTTATATACCAAAATATGTATGAAATATGAAAATAATGTTAACCCCTTGCCATACTTTGACAAGTCTGACACGTGGCAGAGATTTTTAGTAATAACCTGTTAAGCATGAATGCTATTTCGAATAAAATTCTGATTTGTTGTAAATGTAGAAGCACAATAAATGTAAACTGCCTTCTTTCTTCTGAGAAATTATTGCAATCGGAAAACTTGCAATCATTGCAACTGTGAAAAAAGTGATACGGCAAGGGGTTAAAGGAAACCTGTCATGCCTGATGGACATGTATGTGCATTATTTGTATACAATCATTTTTTCTGACTTAGGTACATTGACATAACCTTCACATAACCTTGACATTCGTCAGCAAGAGATTAACAGCAGAGCCTAACAATTTCATCCAACCAAAACATCTTATAAACAAAGTACAATAAACTCTCGTGCTTTTATTCGCACCATACTTGAATTTTTATAAATTTATTTGCATTTTTAATAGTGTCATTGTACTTCAAAGCCTAGGTACTGTTTCTTTGAGAATATAGGGGATGAAACGAAGTAATCAGATTGATAAAAATCGTTAAGTTAGTAGAACAATGATTTTCGAATGTCATGAACGGTTAGGGTAGTTTATAATAAGCTATAGAGGAAAGGATTCCAACGGGACAGCTATTGATAGGTTGTTCAAGGGAAACCGCAAGTTGAACTCGAAGGCAGAGACGCGTTTTGCAATCGATTCAAAGTTTCGGTCAGCTTGGAACTCGAACAAGGATCATAAATCCCTGCAGTGGAGACTAATGTAGTGGTAATAGAGTATAAATGGGGGTCACGACCTGAGGTCAGCCCGTCTTACACCCCTAAACTGTCGTTCGCCACCTTCGCCCTCGTGCAAGGACCGGCCGAGACCTTAAACTCGCCTAACGCCCGCCTACCACTATTATTTCAAAATGACTTATCAGAACTCTGTGACGGGGCCGATTCGAGCATCCGTTCCGGGCCACTCTGCGGACCCTTGGAACCATCCTAAAACAACATCCCCCGAATGAGCCGCAAACAGGAAGCAAACGATCGGCGATAAATAACAACAAGCGAAGAATATCCAAGCGAACAAGTTCGTCTATGTTAACAAATACGAAACTGCAGTAACAAAATACGGCAATAAATCCGCGGAGTTCACAATCTGCATGATAATATTTCTGGATTATCACGCCGGCCAAAAAGTTGTAATCATCGCGTAATTACAGAACGTTCTACGTTCTGGCCTGTTAATAGTGGTCTACCAAAAAATTGCGCACACCGTCCGTAGACTAACTACCTAATTTTCCGGGAAAGTCGAGTGGTGCGTGCGAAAACGTTCGCCGCGTTTGCAGAATCTTTTTCAAGGGTCGGGCCGCGGCGATTCTTCCAAAATTGAGAACGCTGGTTCGCTGACTGTAAAGTTCTTCATAGCCATACAAAACGGCGACGAGTGTAATGACTTTTATGCGCGTGTACCACCGACGAACATATGTGTATATATATATGACGTCTCATAGGGGATCCTGCATATTCATTTCGTGTTTAAAGCGTTTCTTTTTCGTTCAGATGCTACAGGAGCTCTGTATGGTAATCGCGGACCGAGTATCTTATTTACAGCGTCACTGGGAACTGTAATTAGATAGACGTGTGCACGTATATAGGGTGGACGTCGGGGATACCGTGCGTCTCTGCAAAAATTCTGCGGGTTTCTCGATCGTTGGAAATAGGTTCGCCTTTTCTTCCACTCGATCGAATAGCTAAAATAGCAGACTATTTTTACTCGTTTAGGAAAGATCGCAATATTAATTATGAAAAATAAAGAATTTTTTAACATTATTGATTTTTCATGTATTCGAAGGATTTATGTCTGTTTGCAGTCGCGAAATCTTAGGGCATAGTAAGGAATCGAAAGGCTGCTGTATCGTGCTGCCACCTGGAGTCATCGTTTCGAACTAATCTTCGAACAATACCTTTATCTATCTTTCGTTTTAGTTTTCTATTTTATGCACGGTGTTTATTGTTCTACCTTTTTTAGTAATTGCATTGCAGCTTTTAAGATTAATTTTATGGGTTTGTATCTGTTCGAATACTCAAGATCGATACGTTATGGGGCGATTACTTCAGAATTACTGTGTTCGTGGGAAGATTTTTAGTATTTGTTAGTTACAACTGCCAGGTTTAATGCACATTTTCAGAATATTTATCACAGTATTTTGCTTTAAACAGCTACATAATTTTAAGCTGAATTTTGTAAAGAGTTCTATCAATTTGAGAACAGCAGTGTAAAAACCACTTCTATAGTGACAAAAAGAATAATTTCTTTATATGTCAATGTAATAACGAGGTAGAAATTTGTGAAAATATATTTTAAAATATCATCAGATGCATTAGCTTTTTGGACCAAAGTTGTTCAGAATTATTTTACCCAATTTTCGAAGCTGTGTGTTTAAATAAAGCAAAAGTAAAGCTGAAATCAATCTTGTAATTACTGAAATTACTCATGATTTGCACGTTACTATACCATCAAGCCATTCTTGGTTCCTTCGATCGAACGCAAAATAATCTGTTGTTGTATTACAGAATGTAATTCCTTTTATTCCTAATTTTTATGAACAATTAGAAAGGCGACCGAAATAAATTTCATTCTGAACGATTATTCTAATTGTTATTTGGAAATTGATTTTAATAAAAGTGTTGTTAATCGAAAATTAAAGGTTCAATAAATAAGAGAAAATAAAAGAAAATAATAATAGATAAATAAAAATAGAAGAGAATAATACTAAATGAATAAAAATAATAATAAATGAATAACAATAAAAGAAAATAATAATAAATGAATAACAATAAAAGAAAATAATAATAAATGAATAAAAATAAAAGAAAATAAAAATAAAAAAAAACGAGTCTCATATTAGGATCCTCTACCCTAATCAATAACTTCAACATGAATAATAGTCGCGTTTTTGTCACCAATTTTTTCCACCAGAATGTCTCACGATAATGTCAATAATTTTTATTTTTGGTCCCGGACAGAAGCGAAGGAAACACCTATGGCAACACATTGAACGAAATTCGATGTGATTTATTTCGGGAGATTTCGTTGAATGGCGAATGCGAAGGAACCAGTTCGGAGGCAGAATTTAAAAAGTTAGGCTTGACAGAGGCCAGTCACGGTCCGTGCATTCCGATGACGGAACTCTTTCGCCGAAAGTTGTTTCAAAGTTCGCGGGACAATGGTCGTACGTAGATCCCCTTGGTCATTTCTCTCTCTGGTTGATGGTAGATAGACCCCGTACGAGAGGGAGAGGCAGGCGTTGCGTCTGTGTGTCTCGTGTACACCTAGTGCTGACCAATGTTCGTCCCAAAGATACGGTTGACGGGTCCGGTAGCGAGGCGGGCTTCACGTCACCTCCGCTTCAACGTTTTCCCACACCCTCTCCCGACAGTCGCATTCAATTTCACCACCTACGTCTACGTCCTGACCCGACCGGAACAATCGCTGAACCTGTTCGTAACTTGGAACAAATGAAAACTTGCCGCCGGTTCGAACACTTGCCCGCTGGAACAGAATGAGACCACTCTCCGGCCACTTTGCTGGAAAAATCTCCGGCATCGAGCTGCCCCAAAAATTAGCAAATTTCACCAGTCCGCTGAGTCGACCTTCTTGTTCCGATTGGATGCATTGTTTGTTAAGTTTTGTTAATTAATAGCTTTGTGTTTGCTTAGCTAAGGCATTCTTGTAATTTTTATTTTAGAAGTAAGGTGAAGTGTACTTGGTTTAGGAGATGTAGACAGTCTGTAATTTTTCAAAATTGTGATTAGGGTAAATTAATGTAGACATTGTTTATATTTTTACGATTTTTATTATAGAGACGAGGCGGAATGACAGAGTATAAAGTTGATCTGTTTCATCTGGATTATCTGATAGAAGAATTTGTTAAAACTGTGACAGTATTGAATTCATACAAACATGATGTTTTATTATGTTAACCTTAAAAAATAATTTTACAACATTTATAATTCAAGTAAAGACAAATAGCGTGTTCTACTTGCGATAAACAGACTGCGGATTTTATGCATTTATGACAAAAATGAGCGACAATATTTGAAGAATTCAAAAATACTATTGCATTATTTTCAGTCCCATAAAATAATAATAATAATACAGAGAATTTTTATTTTGCATAAAAATCCGCTGTCTAGTGATAAATATTGATCGATTTGATCTAGATGCCGTAAAATAAAAATCTAAATGTCAAAAAAGTATAAATAAGTATAAAAAAATATAATATAAAATATAACATAAAAATATAGACGAACATAAAAATCAAAAATTAAAATAAACATTATGTCACCACGGTTGTCTCGTAAAGTCTTCTCATAATTTTAAAAATTATAAAAATAAGTTAAATACAGCCTAGTTTAGTTATTATTAGACAGTGTCAAGCGGAGATTCTCGAAGTTCTGGTTGTTTAACCGGTGGACAATCAGGGATCGCAGTGTCAACAGCAGGTTTTGAATTCTTGAGTAACAGAGGATCGATCGGTCGAGGAGAAAAGTAGCCGCACAAAGGCCAGAAAGGGGTTGCACACCCCTTTTTCGGCGCTCGGACCCGGGAAGATCGATATCGAAATTTATTTGATGGGTTTATTTGCATCGGTTCCCTTTTCAGAGACCCTCCGAAAGAATCGAGAAAGCCGGCTAGACCTTCGTGGAAATAATTACATGGTGTTTGGCGATGGCAACCCTTCCCTTTACTTTTCTTTATCTTAATGAAAGTCCATAAATAAGGAACCTAATGCCACGGAAACGGCTGCCTGGGGGAACGCAAAAAACCACGGCCCATCCGAACGTGGAGTGCGACTTTTTAATTATTAATCTCCCTGCGAATCCATCTTAACACCACTACGAAAAGCCTCGCGACTGTCGTTGTGATTCTCTTAAGAAAATTTACACGCTCGTAAACTTGGACGATTATATTCTAAACAGCTGGCGATTCTTTGAGAATTATTTATTCCTTTTGTTAAGAATAATAAATGACGTTTCAGGGTTCGTGCTGAATAGAAAGCAGTATTATCAAGGTTATCTCGTAAAACAGAAATTCATTACCATTTTTCTTCTAGCTTAATAATTGCAATAAGTGGACGTTACTTTATCTCTTGCATACTTTTTTTGTTGCAAATATATAAAATCTACAGATTAATAATTACATACGTTTTTGATTAAAATTGAAATCTTGACAATCGTATATTGTAGTCGTCCTTCTCATTTTTGGCACGATGAATGCCGAACCTAACCTCCAATGCGTCTTTAGAAATTCAAAAATATTATTACTGCTTTTTTTAAACAAATGCGATCTCAATTACCTCCTCGATCGTTCCTTATTAATTCCTCGTTTTACTGACAAAATGAAGCTTCGAGCTATCAAACAACAGTATCCAAAATTGAGAAAAATCACTCCAGCAAATAATTAGGAAAACCTATATCCTAAAATGACATTAAAATAGAAAACAAGAATTTACGTACGAATTATTTCTACGTCCGATTAAACGCTGCAAGTCTGTCTGCATAAAATACACAGATTGATAAGAGCAAACGACGTCGAAGGCACGAAAGGATCGTTTGACTCGATTACCAGCGTACACGAGTGTTAACAATATCCAGGCCGTTCCGCAAAAGACAAAAGGGAGGAGAGAAGAATGTAAAGTGACCTCGGAGGATGCTACCCAAGATAAACTGAAGGTTCTTGATATCAAGGCTTACGGAAGCCGTTCTATCCCCCGAAATAAAAGCGGTTTGACAAAGTGGAGGCTTTAGGAAAAAGGGTTGATGCGCAATAAAGGGAAGCCTCTTACATCTGTAAAAAACGCCTATAACTCATTGACAAGAATCTTATTGGAGGGATAATGGGCGTCGTTTTCTCGGCGGAGAACCGCCCCCCATCGCGTATATCCTCGTCTCTTCTCTCTCTCTCTCTCTCTCTCTTTCGTTCGCGATTGCGAATCAGCCTTAAAAAATAATTATTTTTAATTAGTGCCACGATAAGGGTGTTATTGTTCCGGGCGGGCTCGCGCCGTACGAAGACCGATAGCGGCCCGATAAAAACCGCCCGCGGAAATTGATCCTCGTGCCGGCCGCTCATCTCATTATTTTCGATACTTTCGCCCGTGAATGGCCGACATTTTCTTCCTAAATTCCAGGGCTGCGCGTGCTTCATTAGGGCCTGCATCCGCCGTTATGCGACCGTTAACGAGCCCGCGCTCGTCTTATCTTAAACGCCAACCTCGGGACCGGCAGACGTACTTAGCGGATTTTCATGGCTCACCTGCTTTGCCATCGTTCAATCTTATTCGGCTCGGACGCTGTTTAGTGTACCGAACATTGATATTATTCATTCAATCAACGTTACTGCTAATTAGTAGTGTTAATAGCGTGTTTACCGAGGGAATGTTTGTAAACTGAGTCTCGGTGACCGCGAAATTCGGATAAATCATTTTTACATCACTATATTTATTAAATTATGCGTGTTAAAACAGCAACATGCCCCCCCCCTCCTCTCACGATATGATAAAATTTTATCTTCTTCGGTTAAATGTTTATCACGAGGCGTTACTACTGTTAACAATATAGGATTTTTATAAATGAAATTGCAGCTTTAATTTGTCAAGAATTCGTTTTATTAGGTTACACAGATCAGGTTACAAATCTAAGCGCATTGAACTTTCGGCATAGTAAAGATGGTGCTATAGTGATGCAAAAATTGAAAATCGGAACTTATTATTTATTTTAACCTTCCGTCTCATATAATCAACTCTTTTGCATTGCCATTCAGAAGTCTCCATTGCCTCCAGAAATACTCAAAAGTAGGGGTGGTGCTATAGTTATGCTCTAGTTTCTGCATCTTGCAATTATGTTATCACGTTCAATTTGCTCTAGAAATATTTATCATTAAGATTGAAATCTTGAGGATTGTGATTTATAAAATCTCTAAAACATTTTCGAATCGTCGAAGATGGGAGAAATAACTATTTATCCTGGAACATACGGCGATCTCGAAAAATGTTATCGCACGCGTCGCCTTGCGCGAGCGCAAGAACGCGAGTAGAGTTATAAAAATTATTTACACGCGTACCGTAAACGGTAAATATTGCAACACGGACGACAATATTTTTCGGCCGGGACAATTAACATTAGCTCGGACATGTTTTCTTTGGCACGGATTACGGGGAGGCGCGCGAGAATTTCAAACCTTTTTGTCAGCCCGTCCGATTTAATCAATTAACGAAATTCGAGTGTGAATTTATTCGGCGAACGGGAAGAGCGAATCGGGGAATAAAGGGGGATGGGAAGAGCTCGGAACGAGAAAAAGAGGATCTGAAGAGGGAGGGTGATGGCCGGACCACAAGCCTTTCTCGCTGGTATAGCTAATATAACGGAAGAGCCCTTTGGCAGCCTAGACAGAGGGACAACCCTCGACAATATACTCCGTGACAAGACATGGATCCCCATTAATTTTTTTAGCCACTATAAATATTTAAACGACCATTTCTCATAGATCGGGCTCTTTGGCCTCTGGTCTTTTTACTTGCCCTTTCACCCTTCGCCCTTTCACCTGGCTTATATTATTAATGGGCCACGGTGATTTATTAGAAACTCAGTTTTGCCTGAGAAATTTCGATTGGTGTTCTTGTATGTATATATTGGAAGTAGGACAGCAGACATTCGATTAAAAAATCTGCTTTTGGGTCCAAAGGTTTTGCACCACTATAGCATTTAGGCTACACGGAAAATTTCAATGACTGGATTAGTAAATTAACGCATCACCCGCTGTAATTTCAAAATCGATAAAATTATAAAAATATTTTAAGCTTGCTTAAAGTGAATTTACTATTATTATTATTACTTATTTTCAAAATTTGAAAATATTGATAATTTTTAGGACATTGGCCTGATGAACTGCAGATATAAAAAACATAATATTATAAATTTCAATATATATTTCAGTCCTAAAAAAAGGGTAATGGCGAGTATTGGGTTAATTTCACCACCGCAGCTGTAATTAATTAACGCCTTCTCAAAGCAGCAGATTAGTCAATCGTAAGCGACAGTAACAAAAATTCTGTTCTCCCAGGTTTCAATCACAGAAGATTGAACAGCCTTAGATGATAAGAAACATCCCAATCAGCGTCCCGAATCGGTAAATCAATTTCGCGATCGCGTCGTTCCGAGAAAGCTCGCTCAAAGCGTCAGGTCGGTCAAACAGGTAACAAAGTCTCCTCTTAGACGTAAACCGGCCGCGTAACGAGGGGGTGGTCAATAAAGAGAAAGCTAATAACGAACGTCTACGGGCAGCTTGGGGGACGGCTGGATACAGAGGCGAGGGGTGGCCGAAAGGAGGGGGTGGAAGTGGCGCGCTCGAAGGCGACACTCGAGGCAGAACGCGAGCCGCTATCGCGCTATTGAAACGGCAAGTGAAATATACGAAATAAATCTTGCAAGACCCCATTCACCAGAGACAATGCAACGTCCAGTCTATGGACGGTGGCGGAGGGTAGGTAGAAACGTATTGTGCGATGTTAGGCGAGGGTGGTGCCGGTCGACGAACGAGAAACGCCAACTCGAACTGTTCTCCGTCGACCCCGTTCCCTCGTATTTTCTCCCTCCTTTTCTCTCCCGAGCCAGTGGCCCTCTTTTCGCCATCTTTCTCCCACCGAACGGTCTCTATTTCCACCCCTACCATCGGCGGCTACCACCACCACCGCCACCACTACCAGCAGCAGAGCCGGCAACGGCAGCGGCGCGCTGCCACCACCATCCTATTTCGCCCTCTTGGACTTCTCGACGACTCTCCTGGCCCCTCCAGCGACGACCTCGCCGAACCCACCCCCTCGAACCTGCAGGACGGTGTCCATCTTCTCCCCTTTCTCCTTTCGTCTGTTTCGCTTCGATTCACGAAACGGTCCGCGAGTTGGTGTCGCTGGGTAAATACCGACGGCGTGCGGGCGATCTTTGCATGGGGTGGTCGTAAAGAATGGTCGTATTCAAAGTCCGGCACCACTTCTGTTCCACCACCCTCGTTCTCTGTTTCTCTCTTTCTTACTCTCACTCTCTTTCTCTCTCTCTCTCTCGTTCTCTCTCTCTCTATTTCTGTCTCTCTCCCGACCACCCCCAGTTAGCCTCGCTCAACGTCCTCCAACGTCGACTAGCGCGTTCACTTCCTCGCTGCGACCACAGTGCAAAGTTTCTGAACCGAGACAACCCGCAATATAATGCCACCCTCGGAGCCAAAGGTACGTGGACCAAGCTCACACCTCCGGCCAGCCTCTTCCTAGATACACCTACCAAACACCCCGCCACCCTTCCCGCTTTTTATGGAACTCGCTCGGGTTTCTTGGCGAAGTAATACATCTAGACCTGCTACTTCGGAAATCGCTTCTTCTGCAATGTCTTGGCTGGTGCGACCGATGGACAAATGCAACTTCCGTGTTTAGATAATTATTCTATGTTAATGACGTTACCTATTTTTGTCGATGGATGCTTTTGTCTATTTTGCTGGAGACAGTGAACGCGGAAATGATTCCGCAAGAGGATGCTCGGCTTTAGGCAAGGGTTGGACGAAGGCTAGCAAGGAAAATTATCTTGAGGAGCAGATTGTGCATTTTTGTACGAAATAAAAGTTTTCTGTATTAACTCTTTGTACAAGAAGCTATTTTAATTCGAAATCCAAAACATGTTTTATGATTTTTATTTTATATGATTTACTGCGATTTATGCATATGGAATTTAGCCTATTCGCAAGGACAGTATTCACAATATTAACAAACTTTCAATAAAGATTAATATAAACTAATCTGATATTATTACAAATATTTTGAGAAATATTATACCAATTTTTACTGGCGCCTCAGAGTCGCCACTCGAGTGCAAAGGGTTAATTGTAAGAAAGAGGAGCTAAGTGAATATATGTTTCTTCTTTCACTGGTTTTAACTAATTTTAAATAATTTACCAATATTCTTCAACCTTTTATTAATTGATTTAGTTTTAGTGTAAATAGAATCTGTTAATTTTCTTATTTCAGCGTTGATTTTATGAATGCGTCGCATTGAGTGACAAAATTGTTTAAAGTTCCTCTTAAAATTTCTAATATCCAGCAGAAGAAAAATACCTTCAGACATTTTGGTCCGTTTAATTACAGTTTCAAGAAATAATTGTGAGGTTTTTCCGATTAAAATAAGACCAAACACGATATAATTTTTGTAAGATTTCATCGATTTTTATGCAAAATATAAATATACTTTTCATATTAATATTAACTTCAATATGTTAGGAAACCAGTGAAATTTTTATTTCTCATTTTTTTTATTTTTTTATAAAAATAAATACTTATAATAAGTACTTATTTCATTAATAAGTACTAAATTCATTAATCAGACAATCATTTCTATACGGAGGGAGTATAAACTAAAAAATAAAAATAAAAATATCGTTTAGGATTCAATTTACGCTACTATGTGTACGTATTTCTCCTTTCAATAGTTCCAACTAATGTTAAATAACATAACAATATTCTTCAACTCTTCCGATGCCTACATTGCTCTCAATTGATCTATTCCCAATACAAACGTATAAAATCTGCAGCCTACTCATTAATTTTCTCATTTCTATAAATACCTCGCATCGAACGACAAATACATTTACCACAATCTAAAAAGAAAAAGTACCGTAAAGAGTCCGTCCAAAAATTTCCAATAGAAAAATATCTTCAGAAATTCGAGTCCGTTTGATCAGTGTTTCGACAAACAATCGCTCGACTGCCACAGTAACCGTTCCTCGGTGGTAATATTTTCGGGGGTGTAAGACACTGACAGGCATCGCCGTCATCGAGCATTGTGCCGGCCCGTGCCCGTATACCAATCCGTTCGTTTCGTATCCTTATCAGAAGACCTTGATGATCCGGCGTGTTCGATAACACCGCGAGTCGGACGGGCTCCCGTGCCGGTTAATATTGATTTACGCGCAAGGTCCGGAAGCCTAATCCGTGTGGGCCATAAACAGATCAAGTCCAGACTAAATCCGGCGCAAATTGTTACTAATTCGCATCTTAATAATGACCGCGTCAGAGGCGTCACCGTATCTCAGAACGTGGCAAATTAGCCGCGATGACAAATGACATTCGGCGTACACGTGTGCCCGTTGCTCTACCAGCGGCAGCCTAGTCCTCTCTCCGAGAGAGGAGAGCCGAGAGAGGAGAGCCGAGAGAACCGCTTCCTACGAGCACGTTTGCCGCTCGCTGATGCGTGTACGCACGTGGGAATAGGTGCGAGCGTTACCGACATACTTGCCCCCCCCCTCCTCTCACCCTTCCCCGATCCTAGATCTACGTGTATTACACGTGTACGGGTGTGTGCGTGCGAACCCTACCTACGAATCCTCTGGACATACCGCAGCCGAACCAGCGATACGCTCGTCCTATCCAACATGTGCAACCGTCGACGTGCATGGATACTATCAATCAAATCAATTAATGATTCGATCCTCCGATCACCCACCACCGACACGTGTTCCTCGGTGCCACTCATGCAGAAAGGTCTACCCCCGTCTCGGATCTCCATCATCTACTCGTGTAGGTTAACGGACAGAGTCCTGCGTGTGTCACGATGATTGCGAAGTAGATATTTTTATTCTTTTTACATTTGTTCGATACTATACTTTATACTATTATATACTGTATTTATATTACTATACTCGAAATTTTATAGACGTTATTGCATCGATTTAGAGATTAAAAATAAAAATGGATGAGAGTGATCCTAAATAGCACAGCTTCTAACCCTTTGCACTTGAATGGTGACTCTGAGGCACCACTCAAAATTTTTATGTGTCGTTCTGATCAAATTTCAACATTACCAAATTTGTTTATTCTTAAGAAACTGTTCACAGTACAAGTGTTATATAGTCTCAATCTCGTATGCATAAATTGCATTAATAAGTTATGTGAAATGGGAATATCGTACGTCGTTCAAAAGTATTTTGGAGGTAGAGTTAAAAAAGCTTCGAGTGCAAAGGGTTAAATTATTTATGAACTTTTAGTTATTCGTATCAGGAGTGGCATGATAGTTTTAGTGGAAAGGAAATGATACTTTCTTAATATTAAATTAGAATATTATTAAATATATACATATAAATATTAAAATATTATTAAATATATATAAATATTAAAATATTATTAAATAAGTAATCCTTTTACCAAAAGGATTACTTATTCATTCAGAAGCCAAATTGCTGTGATCATTTTTCAAAATCAGGAAGTTTTTAATTATCGATCACTGATTTAAAACAGAAACAATTCGGTAGGATTTATTTCTGGAAACGTTAGGATTTATTTCCAGAAACTGTAATAAATTTAATAAGCTACCTTCCGGTTATGTCAAGGTTGTGTCAAGCTTATGTCAAAGTTATGTTCATTTCCCAGATAATAACAATAACAAAAACTGTGTAATTCAATGATTTTTTTCTTTTATCAATCCATCTATGGGTCAAATGACCCTTCGTCATAGTTAATCCAACTACATATATTACTCGGTAAAAAAATAATTAAATTATAATAAATATCAAACGGCAACGTGATAATGTTATACTAAGAAATTTTGCCATAACATTTAAAAAAGATTCGTTTGACACGTCTGTGATAAGTTTAGTATTAAAGACAATGTAAAACACCTGGCAACATTTCCACCCTCGAGAACTGTGAATAAATAAATAGATAAATAAATAAAAAACAATATCTGAAACACGAATTCACCGCATAACAAATATTACTATCGTACAATTTACCGAACCTCTGTTGCTCCATCGTCGCTAAAATCCCGTTGGCGCTTCGATTGGAACAGATACCGCAGCTTTCCGACAGGTGCAAAAATATCGAGAACGTTAGATCGTTAGGCGCGCTCGTAAGTATCGGCATTAACGTTAGCCGATTGGCTGGCATGACTTCAGGACTACCCCTATCCTCTGCGGTCTCCGCAAATTCAAGGGAATTTCGATGAAGCACCTGGACAGAAAATCAGGCGTAATGGGGGGGGGGGGGGGGCGGAGAGAGATCTTACCGCAATGACGTGCGGTCGAATCGGCCCGAATGAAATGACGGATCCTGCGAGTGACATTCGATATCACGGCAACAGCGGCCGGGGAAACGGCGAATACGAGCTACTAGACTGTTCAAGCTTTCCGTCTATCGCACTGACGCTGAAATCCGGATTAATCGCGGCTAGGATACACGCGTATCGTCCTCGATCTGTGGCTTGGCGTTGCGTTCCGTTGCGTTACGTTGCGTCACGGTTATCCACTTATCGACTTTGCTAGTCCTTTCGCCTTAGCCTGCCCGAAGACCCACGCTTCGAACGGCACTGTTTGCTCCAGATCCTTTCTCTTTGCGAACAGATGCTAAATCTTCGTCTGCAGCGAACATGGCCGAGTCAAATTTAATGCGCGCAGAATAAAAGTGGTATGAAAATGGGATAATGTCGAGTCTGTCAAAGTACTTCTGTGTCATCCATGTTAATTCCGTTAAACAGAGGGTTGGTAATACCTTCATAGTTAATGTGGCCTCATTAGACTAATGTGACCGTAAATAAATAAATTACAAAGCCTTTGCTTTTTATTTTTATTTTGTCTATCTTCTATAATTAAAAAGGAGGACTTTGTTTGTAGTTGGGTTGGTTAATCAGGCATGTGATTAGATGGGTGCTCGGTTTTAGCTACCGTTGCGGATTAGAAATTTGTAGAAATAGTAGAAAGTAATAAAACTTGCCTGCATTAATTGCAAGATGCAGGATCTATATTATTTAATTCTTCGATCATTTATTGAGTTGAAAATTATGGAGTAATTTTTAAAAATTTTTTAAATGTTTCCATCTTTCTGATCTGCTCTCTGTTGTCACAAATGCGCAAAATTCGCGTCTAGTGACCACTCAATAGTGTCTAATAAAGCGTCTATTAAAGCGAATAAAAGTATAAATAAGGCTAAATAAAAGTCTATTAAAGCGAATCTCTATTTTCCATTCATCTCTTCCCTCTCTCCTTCTATTTTTATATTCTATGCAATCATGATACACTCTTTTAGTAGCGAGATTATGATATATGCTTAATTAACCACTTGCACTATGATTTCTTTCAGAACTACGTTGATTAGCGCTTCGTCCTTAATAATTTCCCCGATGAAACAAGAGGATTTTTGTTTCCCGATTGTCTCTTGCGTTCCCAAATTTTGATGACAGAAGATTCAAATTTTCTTTCGATTTAGTAGAAATTATTGGCAGCAGTATTTATTACATTATAAAACGATTGTCACGTGTCTGACTCGTTATTATAGTGCAAGAGGTTAATAAGATAAATAGGCTAAATTTTGTTAATAACATAAGCGTGACACATTTTTTAACAAACTGCTCTGACTCGGTTTTTCCAAATCAACTCTTCGCAAAGTCACGTACACGTGACAACGGCCTTCGGAGAGCGCATCGCGCGTGGAACAATCGCCCATTAAATAAAACAATAAACCGGCCATCGCCGGAATTAGTTGGATCGCTCGGAGTCGCGAAGAAGAAAGGGTTGAGTAGATCCATGGACGAGGTGTTACGCACTCGGTGCATGCGAGTCCACTTTGAAATCCCGTCGCGATCATGGTAACAGTCTCGGAGAACAATCCCAGATCCCATGTCAGAGTCACGAATCGTCCAGAACGCGGAGCACGAAGTGCACTACGGGTTGTAGAACGAGACCTATCTGTGCAGATGCATTGTCTATAGCCCCTTGTACCGGAGGGTGGTATTGTATGACGTCATCATTTGCATACGACGCACCGTTCTGGCTGTTTCCAGTCCGCCACCCAACCGCCACCCACTTCTGCGACCCTGCGTTTCGTCCTCTAGTCAGAGAGCCTGGTGTCTCTTCCATCTCCCTCGGACTCTCCCCGTCCCTCTCGCCGTCTCTCTCCCTTTCGGGTCTCTCTCCGGGATCGTAGATACCTAGCTAGCCAGCTAGCATCACCTACGTCCCATTCCTGTTCCGTCTGTGTCCCGTATCTATCTAATTATTGTCGCGGACTCTGGCCTGGTCCAGCCGCCGTGATATACCGCATGCTAATAAGCGGCTAAAGACCGGTCGAGACTGCTCGTAAATCTTGCCGACCGATTCAGCGTTCTGAAACGTCGACGACGGACGTCTTGATAGGTCTTTGGGAACCGCGGCCGGGCATCCGTCACGCATATCCCTTCATCGAACTTGCCTCGGCTCGCTATTGATCACTGCTAACCTCTTATCCCCTAATGGTGCCTCCGATCTCCTAGTCGCTACTACTTCACGAGTTCGTTTCGGAGATAGTTCGCTTCGGAGATAGCTGAATTTTGGGGCGGTTTTAAGTTAAGGTTTGAAATGGAAGAATTGGACGTTTGGTTAGTGAGTGTTTCGATTTTCTAGCTTATTCTATTCAGTTTTTAGGGAGGGGGCTGAGGATCGTGGTTGATTTGTTTGGTTTGTAGGATAAATGTCTGGAAATGGATGGGTGGGTTTGTTGAAGGTTTTTTCGAAGATTTTGCAAAATTTCATTAACGCTGACCCTGAACGAGCTACTCTTCCAACGCTTAGCACAACTATCGCCTCCTACCCACCCATGAGAATGCACGAACTGGGTCAAGGTCTCACCCAACCCCTGACCCAGTCGTGAACCCTTCGGAAGCAAAATGCTAGGAAAGCTGTAGTAATATGCGATTCACACCATTTTCCTTGTCAAACGTCAACTGGGTTAGGTTAGTAGAAGCTGGAATGTTCTGTGTATCGTGTTTGACAGGAAAGTAATCAGAAACATAGGGAAGGCACGATTGTTATGTAAAAATGTACTCATTTTAGTGGAAGCTAGCATTTTATCTATTAATAATTGTATCTGATAATAGTGGAATTGCATCAGGATTATATGCAGATGCAATTTCATACTAGATTTATTAATGGATGTATTAACCCTAGAACCACCCTCTTTTATTTTTTAGCACAAGTGATATCGCAGGGTTGCGGGTGTCTCAAAAAAAATCTTAATAATCAAAATATTTATTATTTTGAAAATTTGAAATGTGAAAGCTTCAATATTTTAATATTTATTTACACGTTTGCATATAATTTAAAAATATTTTTGGGTCGCCAGCAACCCCATAGAACCATTCTAGGATTAAAAGATGATTTCGGTATCTTGTAATTCATGCAGATAATTATTACTCTAAAAAATAAAAATCATAATCACACGTCAATGGACTGCAGATTTTTGTGGAAAATAATAATTATCTTAATTTGGTAGATATTTTTAATCTTCAAACTTTAAATTTCACCTTATATATATTATTAATCAATCGGAACTGCAATTAACACTTCCAATTGGTAATTTCCTTTGTCTTGTACAATGCAATTAGGCAAACAATAAGAATTTATAATATTCTGGCATTAAAATAATCGAAATTAAAATACCTCAAACGATAAATCCACAAAAATAAATGTAACTAAAATTGTATTAACGAAATTTAAACTCACATTATTTCCTTAAAACAATTAATTTCAGGATGTTAAATGTCGTTTAGAAATACTTTTCTTACTCGTATCGCACACGAGCAACGTTTCCTTAAATTTTTCCTGGGGGCGTTCAAAGAAGAATTTAAGGAGCCATTGAAAAACATCAAAAATCTCGTTAACATAATTAGGTATGACCACCGCGTAAAGCGCTTACGGCGAGAAACGATACTTTCTGATGAGATACGATTTCACAATTCATTAGGAGCGCATTGAATTCGAACAAAAGACTGGAGCAGCCTAACGGGGAGATTCCTGGAATCGGGCGAACGGCGAAAATCGAGGATCGCGATTTATCGATACGTGTGATCGACGTCGATTAAATTCGCAGCACACGGCCATTCGGAGTCGCCCCTGTTTGAATGCGGGCTCATCCCTCTGCGAGCGCCGCTTGCACACCGTGTGTTTCGGCCGGTCGACCCCTGTGCGTGATGCAACACTGACCACACATCAATTCACTGCAAATGGACATCAATACTGGTAATTAATACATCGCGCCTCCCGAACTCTCCCTTCCTCCTGGCCCCCCGATAGGCCACCCCCGCGATTCCACAGCGTGCTACAGCGATGCTCTGCCACTCACCCCCGCCGCAGCGCAGCGCACCACTTGCACGCTCATCGAAACGGTCAGGATTTTAGCTCTAAATTTGCATGTAAGTGATATCCCTGTTAGCGAAGCCGATTGACTGCTCTTCTGCCGCGTTGTGGGGTGTCAGTGAGTTGGACGACCGCCCTGCCGACGGGGTGCAGGGCGCGAGTGGCCCGTCAACCGAAACGGACCGTTACTTACCGCGATGGCGTTGCTATTATTACCGTTGCGAGCCTAAAGCCGGCCGCTGACGTTTTTATTCGATCCCGGAATCGCAACAGTGAGCAGCAAAATGCATATGCGAGTTTGCTAGCTTAAGGGGCGGTTCCGGTCTAGGAGGCTGAAAGGTCATTTTTAAGATTTTCTTAAAACGAAGGTGAATGAGATGATAATTCGGTATCTTCGGCGTTTTATTATGTACGTTGTAAGTATATAGGAAGTAATATTAATTTTTATTTTATCCGATTGTTGAGAATAAACGCGCCTCGTTGCGTTGGGGTTGTCGAAAAATTCTTTTCGAGCTTCTCGATTTTAAATCTAAAAAATCGAATGTATTTTTAAACTACATAATATTTCCGAGACAGTGAACCAACAGAAATCCTTTCTCTCTTTTATTACTTCCTGATATTTAAAAATCAAACATTGCTTTTTTAACAATTCGCTACAATTGCCATCAATTTTGCCACTAGTCATTTTGTCCACTTTTAAAACAGTCATTGTTCCAAAAAGTGTCCTAATATTAATGCGAATCACCGTACATGTACATCATCTCGACGACCATAATTACCGAGGACAGTCTGGTGCCTCATTTCGATGAAACGAATTCAGTGGAACAATTTTTGAGAACGATGGCTAAGAATGAACAAATTATCGAGGCGATCGACTTACTATAAACCACCTTCGGTAATTGGAGATCACCTCCAATGTACCAAACGTTTCTCGCATACTTTAAATTAGCGCGAAAGTGGCTGCATTCGATCCCACCGGAAGTAATCCCCTTTGGCTCGGGAATGGACAAATTGCCAGCGCGAGATATCAGCAATGCGCAGCTGAACATTTTCATTACGTCAATGGAAAAGTAATGATGGAAGAGAGAAAGAGAGAGAGAGACAGACAGAGAGGGAGAGAGAGAGAGAGAGATGAAGAAAAGCGGACGGGAATGATCGAAGCACGGGGAATCGGCTTTGCCGTGAAAGGGTCCTTTCGGGACTGTTGGCCGATTCGCATTTAGGGAATCACTGTATATTATGGGAGACAATTCCATCGTTCGCGGAAAAATCCAGCGAAAATCCGACAGGTGCAATTTATCCGAATAATACGATTTCGCGTGGTGGGGACGGGCAAGTATCCCTCCCGTATATGCAGCTGGGGCCGAAGGGGATCAGGGTGCATACAGTGGCCGATAAATGCAGTATGTACATCGGAACCTTTCATGCGGATCGATTCGTGAGCAAACAATATGATGTTCGATTACTTGTATCGCCGGATTTCTTTCCGCAAACACTGCTTTTGTTTATTGAAATTGTTCGTTTGCGCACCAAAATATTATTTCTTGGAGGACTAAGCTGTTATTTCTTAGTTGGTGCAATCATAGTATTATTATGTCTTTCAATTGTATTATATTTCTTTCTGAATACAATTTGTATTAGCACTGTGTATACATTTTTGTTAATGCTATTATTTTTATTTATGACTGCTGTTGTTTTTTTGTAACCTTGTTGTTTCTCAGCTGGTGCAATTTTTGGTAGCAGAGTATAGTGACAGATACTTCTTCATGGATCATAGTATTATTATGTCTTTCAATTATATTATATTTTTTTCTGAATACAATTTGTATTAGTACTGTGTATACTGTGTATATATTTTTGTTAATGCTATTATTTTTATTTATTACTGTTGTTTTTTTCTGATCTTGTTGTTTCTCAGTGGGTGCAATTTTTGGTAGCAGAGTATAGTGACAGATACTTCTCCATGCATTATAGTATTATTATGTTTTTCAATTATATTATATTTTTTCTTAATACAATTTACATTATCACTGTGTATAAATTTTTTATACTTTTTTTAGACTGCGCATTTTGCGTATTTATAAAAGATTTGAGGACTATCCATGTATTATTTTCAACTCCTTGAAATTACATAAACATTTTCTACTCGCCTCACCTTTGCTATAATTAACGAAGATAATTTATATTTTTTACACAGATATAATGACTAAATTGTTACAAAAATTGACACAATTTAGTCATTATATTTCCCTTCTTAATCAAATTTTTCCAAATTTTTCTTCAAAGTTTCTCTTATAAGCTCGTATCCGACTAAAAACATTCTACCAAAAAATAACAATAGCATAGCAATAACTCTTCCCATATCGACCGTAACAGGTACAATCCGTGGGCGGAACAACGTCGAACACGTTGTTCATGTTTTTACAGTAAGTAAACAAAACGACAGACAGGTTCTGATGATTTGTCCATTAGAACGCGCGTAACCGGTTTTGCATTAATTTAAATGGTTTCCATTATCGCCATTAAACCGCTCGCGGCTGTGAGCCACGCCGAGCGAAATAATCCGAAAATTATGGGAACGATTTTTGATGCGGTATAACGAACGTAAATACAAACCTGTGCGGCTCTGTGCGCAGAGCGCAGGAGAGAGAGCGAAAGAGATAGAGAGAAAGAGAGAGAGAGAGAGAGAGAGGAAGAGAGGAAGAGAGAGTGTAGAGAACGTGACGGAAGCCTCTCGCAGGATGCACAAATTGGTTATCAAAGGATATTACCGTGTGCTGCATCACCGATACACACTTGATTTGATGTGTTGACGTTGCCACGGTCGCTCGATACCCACCGGCCGGTCCGGCCGTTCACCGCCGAGTGGAAGAGAAAATATTTGCACGCACTTCGGCTATATCGGATTTTCCACTTGCGACCTGGCTTTTTATTCTTTCGTTTCCCGCCGCTTTTTCTCTTCTTTTTTATTAAAAACCCTCCCCGACCCCGTGGTCAATCCCGTTTCTGCTTCGATCTACCCTCCTCTCGCATCGAACTCCACCCCCGCGCTCCCTCCCTCTCTATCTCCTTCCCTCCTTCTCTCCGCACGGCTGTTCCTCGTTTTTTTTCACACGCCCGCGAATTTCCTCTGTGCATTCACTTTCAAGTGTGATTTTATTTAACGCTGCCGGACGATCCGCTCGTCCGACTTTTTTCCCGCTATCGGGGAACGTGTCGCGACACCGTGCGCTCTGTATTATTGTTTTTAAAACGACCATCGCCTTTTTTTGCAGCCGAACATTGAATAATCGCCACTTGGCGTCTTTCCTCTTTCGCGCCTCCCGGTTTCCTCGTATCGCATTGTTCTAGTTGTAAGCAGGTGGTTTTTTTGTTTATTGGGGTTATGGTTGGAGCGAACTTGTGGATTAGCGGACTGATCGGAGATATTTTTGAGTATTGTTAGCTTTTTATTAATATAAAAAGCAACTTTTATTGATATAAGAAGCAACTTTTATTAATATAAATTATTTAGTAAATTGTTGACTTGGGAATTATTTTTTTTTTTTAAGTGAACTTTTACATCACGCTTCGATTCTTTTATGAAAGATTAATTCTAATAATTATTTCAGTTGATAAAATTCTGAAGGAACATATATTTCTTAACTTTAAGAAGGTATCTTAATTTTTTCAAAGCAGAATAACTGTCTGCGGATTTAGAGTGGATTTAAATGAAAATAATAATTTAGTTAAAAACCTACTTTATTAATGCAAAAATCGTTGCAAATGTTGGATTTTCAAGATCGATTTTCACGACATGCCTTAATAGAACAAATTTTGTTTTTTATTTTCGATTTATTTTTTCATATAGGATCACCTCCTTTTCGGTTGTACCACCGATCCTGGGACACCCTGTATAAGGGTGAGTATAATTTGACTAATCCACATAATGAAATTTCAGCAAGTAGAAAGTATCGCAGAGAACAATGAGGAGATCGCATTAAACGCGCATGGACCGCGATACACGGACGCGTGAAGCAGATCGTGACATTATACAGGGCAATAATCAATGATCAGGCTAATTGAGTGGGATTGATCGCATCGATGATAACAGTAGGTGGTTGTGCCACGTCCTGTTCTGGCCCTGCACGGCTATTGGATCGTGATGCATGTCCCTTTAGTCCGCACGTCATTTGGCAAAGTTATTGCAACATCCTCGATGACGCGGCTTATTCCGTCAGGGGCCCCGCGCGTTTCGCCATTCAGCTTTCATGCGAATCCTTGGGAAGCAGCACCGAAAATCGTTTCGTGCGATATTCCTTCATCGATTTTCAATAGAAAAATATTATTTTAACACGTTGAGCGCCGCGTCACCCAAATATGGCTAGTTTTTAAACAATTTTGAAAATTCATTTTCATTTTAACCCTTTGCGCTCGATGCTATTTTAACTCCAGAACCAAGATATTTCTATCGACGTACAGTATTTCAATTTTACACGATTTATTTCATGTAGCAGAATACCTCGCCGTAAGTTGGACTTCTTAAGTTTTAATTTAAATATGAATTAAATAAACGATTTTTATTTATTTTATTTTTAATTTATTTTTTTAATTTAACTTATTTATTTTAAATATGAGTTAAATAAACGATTTCTAAGGGGATATTAACCCTTTGCGTTCGAAGACATTTTAATTGTAAATCTAAACTTACTTTTCCGGCTTATGGTATTCCCATTTTATATGTCAAAGCGCATTTTATATGAAATTGATCCTTCTAACTCATATTAACAGTTTTGCTTCCAACAACTCTTTAAATCTGAATTTTTGTTAGTAGAAACATTATTTTGGAACGTGATAGAACAATTTTGATGGCGCTCCAGAGTCACCACTCGAGTGCAAGCGGTTAAGATAGAAATTGAGAATCTCGCTGTTGGAACCTCGGGTAAAACATTTATCGAAGCTCGATTATATTTTATAATCTGATTTATTATAATACGTCTCTTAATACAACATTGGTTCCTAATTAAAAATTAATTGTTGAGGGTTCTTATATACTCGTGTTTTGGGGGATAAAATATGACCATTAGCCCTTTACTAAGTGACGTTGGCCTCTGGCTCATTCGAACTTTGATCATGGAAAGTAAGAGAAAATGGTGAGCAACACTGATGCTGGCTGGGTTTATCTATTGTTTAGGTGTTCAGAGTCAACAATTCGTCATCCAACATCACATACTAACTTTCTTCTTTTTTCAATATAAAATCACCTTCTGCTCTATTCTACTACGAATATCTAATCCAGCCTGTACATCGATATCAATCAATGCACCCGATAAGGAATTCCCGCTACGACGTGCTAGGTTCCAGAAGCATTCCTGCGAAACGAAAAAGAAATCGCGGAGACGATGCAATTTCCCGAGAAATAAAATTAATCAGGAACAAAAGAGGATGGGAGAACACAGTTCGCGGGTCGCCGCTCGAGGCGAGTCGCAAGTGGCGGTAATGAGTACCGTATTACCAATTTCCTCTGTCGGTACGAATCCGAGAAGCCACCGGATGGCCGAGATCAAGAGACAACGGAAGGCGACAGAGCGCAGGTTACTCGAGTCTCTTTCGTTCCTCGTTAGAATGGAAACGAAAGACGAGCTCCGTTCCGTGCGGAGAGTATCTATGGTTTTCCATGGCAGAGCGTCGCTGTCCGAAGTAAGACAATCCCGCGTGACAGCTCTCGCTGCCAGAAGGAAAAGGTAAACGAGCAGAAACGTTGGGAGCAGTCGGTGCCTCTCCTCTCGACACGGCTCCGCCAGGGACGGGGAGGGGGCCACAGGGTGGAGGAAGGCGCGTAAACAAGAGATCACTGGTAACCGATATCCAGGTGTACACGCGACTCGCAGGTCGATCTGCACCGCACGGAATCACGGATTGCTAGCCCGTTTGTCCCGTTCCGTCTCTTCTTCCTGCTCCTTTTACCTCTCCGCTGACGGGCACGCGAATTCTTGCTCGACTTACCGGATTTCTTCGCCTCCCACATCCTGCTCTCGTGTTCCACGGCGATCTTAATTGCGCCGAGATCGGATGTGCGGTCGGGCGAGCGCTGCGTCGATCGCGGTTCATCGATCTTCGCGGCAAACTCTTTTCTTCGGATCTGTGGCTATTCTTTGGACTCGCTCGAGCATTTTCTTCGAGATTTTATAACAAAAGTAATATAATAACAAGAGTTAATAATAATAAAAGTTCGTGACAAAGGTATAGCGCGTTGATAAACGCAAGATAGGCTTAACCCTTTGCATTTTTATAATATATAATATAATTTTATAATATATAATAGCCATTTTAACTGGAAATATTTGTTCAGGCTTATAGTGTTTCCATTTTATATAACCTGGGTACATTTTATACATTATGGAATTGAATTTCGTGACTCGTGCAACAGTTAACCCTTTCAGTCGAAGCTATTTTAATTCGAAATTCAAAATATGTTTTCTGACATATATTTCTATTTTACATGATTTATTGCGATTTATGCGTATGAAGTAGAACTTATTGCTTATAAGTACAATGTTCGCAATTTTAATAATTTTTCAAATATAAACGAGTCTGGTACTGTTATAATTGCTTCGAAAAATGTCATACCAATTTTTAATGGCGCCTCAGAGCCGCTACTCGAGTGCAAAGGGTTAATAGCTCTTAACAAGTTTTTGAATGTAAGTCAATTTGATAAAAATTATTTTGAAACGTGTCGTGATCATTTTTAGCGGCACCTTAGAGTCGCTAGTCGACCGCGAAGGGTTAAAATAAGAGTATCTTTGGAGAAATATTATTTCAATATTTTATATAGTTGTACAAATAAAAGCTGGAGCTATAAAATATTGAAATAATATTTCTCATCACTAATGACAATATTGTCGCCATTTTTAAGTATATTTATCACAGTATTCACAAGCTGAAATCAGGCGAATGTCAGACAAAAGAGGCCGTTCTGTTTTCCGAAATATTTTCGTCGATGAACTGCATAGCGTCAACGAAGCTTTTTATCGAGAAAGTGACAACACTCTTCGGGGGTAGGTAGAACTGCGTCAATCACCCAAGATCGATCTACGTCGGTACGCCGGCAGAATGACGGATCATTATTGGCATCACGGATGGCCTGTCGCAAGGTTTCGTCGATCGATGCTCCGTGTCACTGGCCACCGCTGGAATTAATGTCTGGTCAGATGCCGTCTCGCAAACAATCGCTGCGCGAATGCTTCCGTGTTAAAAGCCTAATTGCGTTTGAATCCGTGGCATCAATTCCTGCAGGAAATTATAACCACCGGAGACTTCAACCGTGTTCTACAACAAAATCTTAATTGTTCGAATGCCAAAATTCGGTAAAAAATGATCATAAAAATCGACGCGAAGTACAGTCGTAAAAAAAGTATCGTTCAAGCGTGTCGGGCTCTTTATAAATGTATCGAACATTAAAATTGAAGATAAAGATGCATTTTCTTCGTTACATTTACTATTCTTCAAAGTCGTTAAGAGTGCAAAGACTGTGATTTATATTTTATAATAAAAAAGTCCTAAGGATCGTGAGGATCATCCTCAGAATTCGAGGGCTATATTGGCAATTCAAAGTTCACATTCGTAATCTAAAGAATTATAATTCCTCAAGATCTTGGAGATAGAAAGCGCCACAAATTCGAAGACCATATCAACCCCTTTCACTAGAATAATGAGTCCGACTGCCGATCATTTCTTCAAAATCGAAACAAAATTTGAATCTTCTGTCGTCAAAATCTGAGAATAAAAGTAAATGAAGACACTCGGAAAATAAAAGTCCTTTTATTAAAGATATTATTAAGAGCGAACAAGTGGTAATCGACGCAGTTCTGAAAAAAAATCATAGCGCAAGGTTTCCAAAATCTAAAAATATTACAGTTCCTAAGATCTCCGGAATGCGAGGGATAAAAATTCCAAAGTCAAACAGAATTGTAAAAAAGATATCACCCCAAGGGTCTCCGAATAAGAATAGTCGCGATTCCCCGGGCCATTGAGAACTTAAAGGTCATCGGGTCTCCAGACGGTAGGAATACAAAGTGCAACAGATCGACGTAGAATTCTTGAAATAGGAGAGCACTGGGTCCGCTAGAATTAGCGATCTTTCTAAAATCCTTGAAGGAAGTCGGTCGACGATTAGATCGCGCCACGGCCGGACTGGACCCGACCCGGCCCGACCCGACGCAACGCGCAGGCTGGTAATCGGATTGTCCTGTACCGGGGTAAAGTCGAGTCGGAGATCCATGCGTGCACAGGGAGCAAGCACAGTGGCCGCAGATAATGACGCGATATTATGCATAGGATATTCGGCGCACATCCGCGGCCGTATTCTCCGCGTTGATTTATCGTTGTCTTCATTATTAGGAATGCACGTACGCAGGCTGGCCATTATGCGAGCGAGGGAGTCGCTCCGAGAGACCTGACGGACGGTCTAGCCTCGGACTCTGGCTACAATACAATGTACGCATATACGAGCGGCATACGAGAGGGAACATTGAGACACACCTACGTCAGGCCAGATATAGATAGACAATTAGCTACCGTCACCGTCTATAATTCTGTTAGATTAGTAGCCCCGGTGTCCTGCAGGAATACGCTCCTCCGCGCGAGGTCCGCATCGTTGTTCTCATGGACTCGGGAATCTTGATGTTGAATCGCTTAATGGAGGATCACTGTGATAGAAAATGCCTCGGCCACCCTTCGTTTCTCCCGCTTTGTTGCCTCGCCTTCCACTTGGGTCTATACGAGTCTGATGCAGATTACCATTTTTGTTATCGTTTTATGTTGCCCGGAAATTTAGGACATTGAACATTTTTTGGAGACGTTCTTTGATTTTTGGCATTGGCGATAGGGTTCACTTTTTAATAACAATTTCAAATTTTCTGTGCTATTTCTGCATGATCATGGAACTGTTGAAGTCGATATGGGGGAGGCAAGAAGGAAGGAGGTTAACTCATAAATAACTCATAAATATGTCTTTGGAATTTGAATAATTGTTAATTGAAAAATTAGTGACTCTTCAAATCGCGTTCCAGAACTAAAAGACGAAACGTTATATAAAAATGGAAACGAAACGTAAATAGAAATTGGTATCATGATATGGTATTAAATTAAATATTCTTCTCTTAATGTTGTTTCCTTATTGTTTTTTTATGGCAAGAAATTCACTCTTGACGATCCAGACGGATTTAATTTATACTGCGTTAAAGTCGTTTATCCTTCGTTTGGATATTATTATAGAGGATGATCATAAGCATCTCCCAGTGAATGAATATTTTCCATAGTATATGAAAAACGCCTAAGTCTTTATGATATGATTAAGTATGAATAGTTTGACGTATATAACGACGTAACCTTGACATAACCTTGATATATTTTGTTTTATTTATTTTTTAATAAAAAAAATTAAAGACCTTATTTAATAAATATCAAATTCACTTGCAGTAACATTACTCGACAGATCAAACCATGATCATTATAACAAATATGCAGCCTGAGTGTTTATTCATTGGACAAGACACCCTAAACATCCGAAGTTCTCGTAAATTATAGTGGAACTATAGCTCTGGAGTGTACTCTAATCTTGAAGATGCAGAAAGAGACGAGAGGCTCGGGAACATTGCAGTCTTAGAATAATGGGTCTCGAAGGGTGCGCGGATCTCGGTTGCCTATCGATGGCCAGACGGAGGGGTGGCCGGCTCAGAGTTTTTTCGAGGCCGGTGTCGTCAACCCTTGATTTTTAGCGTCCCGCTGCGAGGCGAAGAGCGGACGCGAGTTCAGGATTTATTCCCCGTCGTTGCCTCTGGAGGCCCTCCACCTCTTGCAGCCTTCTTCACCCCCGTCGACGCTCGGTTCCTCCTCCTACGCCGGGCTTTATTGACCCTTTATACATCTATTTGTTATGCCGTGGCCCTTTGTGCGACGGTAGACACGAATTGAGGGCCCCCGGCGTACTTGCCGAGTTCTCTCCCCTGGCTATATTTGACCAGTATTATAAAAATCAACCGACCGATTTCCTACGTAAAATATTACCCCCGTGCGTCCCTGAATATTTTATCGCTGTCCACCCCATCGCTCGCCCTCGCCCGGCTCCTTCCTACCGTTCCGTTTTCGCCTGGGACAAAGAGAAACGGAAGGAAAACATTCGGGCCGGGCCGGCTCGGCCAGGGACACACGCGATTTCGGTTTTGCTTCGTCGCCCGCCCTTCCTTACCACCGAACCATCCCCGACGTCTTCGCTGAATTCCTGCGGTCAATGCCGAATTTTTACGCCAATCTACCCCGCTTCGTTCTTCCGTTTCGAATCTTTGCCATTTTTCTACACCAGAGTCTCGATAATGCGATTCTGGGGGAAATGAGTTGGAAGGATCCGAGATTTCTGTCTCCGAATTCAAATTGGACTGTGGAGCTTTAGAATTATTTATATCTGCTGTAACAAGCAGGAGTCGCTTTTGTTCATGTCTTAATGATTTTAGTAGATCGAAAGTGGCAATCTAGATCTTTAATTCTATTTATCCTTGTACTGTTTCAAACTAGAGTTTCTCAGTTTTGTTAAAATTGCAGAAGACTCACAGTATGCGGATCGGTGCAATTAGGGTTTAACTTTAGATTTTTCCTTTATCTATATTTTATATATTTTAAGATATAATATATATAATGATATAAAATATATTTTATGTTTTTTATATTTTTTATATATTTTATATATGTTAAGACTTTAGACAAACTGGTGAAAAATTTCCTACGCTGAAGAAGTCATTGTCAAAAAATCAGTATCCCAAGCAACAAAGCCTGTTTTAGATTGTTTAACACTAGAACTACCGAGCCAGTCAAAATGACTTGTTTCCGACATTTTCTTTTACAATTTCTGATATTATAAAAATGTTTTAAATCGAAATTTACAGAGAAACTTCTTTAATCAAGGTCACATTTTAATCGAAATCTTACAAAGTGTAAATAAATCAAGTCTTGTCATTGTTATAAAATAATATACATTTGTCACGTTTTAGGCTCGGTAGTTCTACTGTTAAATACAAGTCCGCAGCTAGGATTTAGCTAAAAATCTGCAGATATGTTATTCAAAAGAACAGAGGAGCTTAGAATTTGCATACCGATTTACAATTCCATATATTTTTTAACTTAAACAAGAGGAAAATTAAAATTAAAATTGTTCGAAACTCCTTATCAGAAGCCAGAACTTACGACGTTCCATGTCTGATCATCGCAGACTAGATCCACTTCCAGGTAGCCGAAGCATTCGGATCAGCATTGCGGAGCGACCGTTTAGGGGATTCACTTAGCTCCCAGCCGCAACACAATTTCGAACTCGGTGTCACCTGGTCCCGTTTCTGTGTATCAAAGGTTTTTGTATTTTTTTTTTTGCGAGAGCACGGCGACTCGGTCTCGCGGGATACACAACCGGCCCCCTTTTTCTCGCCATCCAATCTCGATGCCAGGACAAAATCTGCACGCTACATCACGTTTATGGACCGCCAGAGGTGCCGCGTCCCGACGTGTCTATATAGGCCACCATCTCCGGGTCATTTTACGTCCTTTAAAACGGAGTATCCATATTTCTCCTCCTCGTATTCGTATCGCGGAATTGGTCTTCCGGGGTCTCCTAGGGTATTCGCGGCGGAAAGGAGCGAGAAGGCACCGTAGGGCGGCCGAAGGATAAAGGGGGGTTTGCTTTCTCTGTCCCCGTTTTCCACTTCCCGTCCCCCATGGCGGAACAGTCGTTTCTCCCCAATGAAAAAAAGCCGAAGTCGGCGTGGAAAAACGAAGCCACCCCCCGGCCCAATAAAACTGGTCGGGGATCGCGCATTCACTCGATAAAAAGCCACTTGCTGGCTATCGTTGCCGACGGCTAACCGCTGCCGGGAAATATATACGTCTTGTTAGGCTCGCATGGGAAACCATAGGGGACTGTGCGAGAAATCGCCTTGATTTCGATGCGATCATTGGACCGGCAGCGAAACTAGGCTATTGTCTGAAATTCGCAGCTTCAAGTATTTTTCGTCGCTGCTAAGATATTCGTTTCTTAAATTAGAGTCACGAGGATTTGGTCTATTCGCTTCGGATTTATAGTTTATGTCAAGGTTATGTCAATGTTATGTAATTATAACTAGACTATTGTCTGAAATTCGCAGCTTCAAGTATTTCTCATCGCTGCTAAGATATTTGTTTCTTAAATTAGAGTCACGAGGATTTGGTATATTCGCTTCGGATTTATAGTTTATGTCAAGGTTATGTCAATGTTATGTAATTGTAACTAGGCTATTGTCTGAAATTCACAGCTTCAAGTATTTTTCATCGCTGCTAAAATATTCATTTCTGAAATTAGAGTCACGAAGACTTAGTATATTTGCTTTGAATTTATAGGTTAGAATTTCTTTTCGGCAATTTTTCCGTTTGAAAATTTGAGAATCGCGATTTATTTTATAATGTATTATTTGTTGATCGTGTACAGGGACCTACAATTTTACGTGCAATTTTTATCCCTAATAAACCGCTGTTTTAAATCGCCATTAAACTTTGACATAACTTTGACACAACCTTGACATAATTAAAATTGAATCTACTCGATGAATTATGCTGCTAATACTTTCTGCAGAGATATAAAATCTCACTGATACGATAATTGTAGCTATGGTACACGTATATGAAATACATAGGTGGAATAGTTAAGTAAGTAGAATGCACGTGCATTTAAGTGCATACTTACAGTTTAAGTGAAATAGACGAGCCTCTGTCTATTTAGATTCTACACCAGTTTGTAAATAACGTCCAGGATACTTTTGCCTAGTATAAAATTCGATATTACGAAGAATAAAATATTTATAATTTACAGTTTGTACCAAATAAAACTTTATTTTTATTGCAACTCTTCGAATTTAAAGTGGATAGTTTATCCGATTGCAAACTGTTGTGCAACCCTGTAAAATGAAAATACAGAAACAAGCTCCACGACATTAAACAAATACCCCCCTTTCCTCCAATTCCAATGGACAAGAACGTGTCTACTCCAAAAACATTGACAACTATTATTCATCAAAATCGCCAAATAACGATAAAAACGTCCATTCTGAAATTCACAACTCCTTCTGCACCTGCTGCAGCAGCTAAATAAATTCACAATCGCGCTTTCCGGTGAAAAACTGCTCGTACACCCGTGCCCTAGTATCAAAAACTCCGTCCAGCAAGCTTTATTTAATCAACATTAGCATTATCAGAACGCAGCAAAGAGGAATAGAAAGTTAAATTAATTCTCTCGAGCGTACGGAAGAATTGAACCTCCGCGGAATCGGTTCTCACCGGCCCAAAAATCCGGCGATAACAATTCCGCACAAATCACGAGCCTGTTCGCGCTCTCCGATATAAATAATAGCAATATTTCAGAGGCCGGAGCGCCTGGAAATTTCGGAACACGCGTATCCCTCGGCAACTCGTTCGACGAAAAAGCCGGATTCGCCTAAGACCTATTGCGCTCGTCGATCAGCATTTCGACACGGACATTGCGGCGCGCGGGACCCAGACAGAAATCATTAAGCCGGGCATTGCAGAAAAAATGTCGTTGCCGGTTTCAACGAGGCACATGTATCTTCATATGCGAAGGATGAAGCTCGCCGGCGCGCCGCGCCCGGCGTTGTCGCTTGTGTCCGAAGCGATACGGTTTTTCCCCCGGTCCGAAAATATTTATAGAGGGAATCAATATCGTAGTTTGCCGGGCTCACCGTGAAAAATCAAGATGAATAGTACGGGGGGAGGGTGCGGGACGCGATCGCGGGCCGAATGTCGCGCGCACTTTCCACCAATTCGGCCCGGCAATATGCAATAATATTAAAATTAATGGCGCGGCCTTCGTAAAAACGCGACCCGCGATACCGCTCGTCAGAGTCCGCTCGCAACCTTTGCGGCTTCCGCGCGGAAACAATCAAGGAGATTTTCGAACAGAAATCAAATTTCGTATTGTTATTATTATATAATGCGTTCATGACTAACTGGAAAGATCATTGAAACAATTGACTATTAACACGTTGACGGCCAGGCGCATTTTCCATGGTTTGGCCAAGGCGCCGACGCGAATTTTTCATTATACGATGCATAATTATGTCGAAATATTATTTACAGCAAATAAAGTGAGTTATAAAATCATGCTTGAAGCATTTTTCGTGCTGGGGGTCACCGGTGACCCCCACGGCGCTGTAGACAATTTTTGCGATTCTCCTTTATCCATATTTACTCTAAGTACTTATATTTTATTATTGTTTACTTACTATTGTTTATATCTTTTATTATTTATTGCGTCGCCGGTCACCGCTGATACATCAGAATTTTGTTACTTTTGAGTAGATTGATTAGATTAATGAATAAATGAATAATCTTCCTACGAGTGCAGAGGAAGGTATTAACACTTTTATAATGATCCTGAATGTATTCTCTACAAGTATACTCTTATCAAATTGCGAAAAAACAATATCAATCAACAATTATTCGCATCATTGTTCGAATAATTTTACAATCTCTATTCAAATAAACATATAGAATAATTTATTACAAATAATAAATAATCATTATTCAAATAAGGCATTAACAAAAAAGAACTTTATAGTCTACCATTTGTATTCAAATCGATTATTCTTAGTTTTTAATATAAAATTTGCATCTATGAACGAATCGTCGATGTAATCAATAATCTCTTGCACAATTTATCTTGTACAATATTGATCTACAATTATTCCACTGCAGTCTAATTTGAACGAATTCAGACTCCAATAAATTTGTATCCGGATACGTTTTTATTCGATTGGATATTTATTCGATAGCCTCGAATAAACTTTCAACTCGTTACTTTTTATCTGTTATCCGTGATCCGAATAAAAATCTGCCCAACACTGGTCGAAAGGGCACAGTTTCCCAGGTTGAATGCAAATTGCACATCGCATTGTTAGGACAGCGGCAAACCGAAAAACAGAGTAGTCCGAGGGTCCGAGGGCGGGGGTGGAAAGCGAGAAAGGCTCGCGGGGGCAGAATCGAGAGGGCGATAGCACCGCGAGAGCCCACTCGTAATAATCTCCGCTAATTTAGCTTCTGGAATACGGTAACTGTATCGTTAATATTCTGAACCCGGTGAATAATAGATGTTGATGCGCCATTTGGGCCAATGAGATTTCGCGGATGGAGTTCGAGGCTGAACCGGACCCAACTACCGGCGGCGCCCTTTCGCGCCGCGACTTGCCACCGATGCTCTCGCTCTCCAAGCTGCCGGCTCGCGCCACTCGATTCGTTTCTAAATATTACATCGATATGGCCATTCTCGTTGGCCGGCACGCTGCAGCCCGTGTCTCTATATTGTCGGTTGGAACCGGCGGATCCTTCGGCCTTCTTCGGGGATTCATCCCGGCCCACATGGAAATTGAGTTTTAATGAATTCATCCCGCGGCCTGAGCTCTTTTAACCCTTCGTGGCTGCTTCGGCGAACAATGCCGGCCCGGTTCTTCGTTTTCGTGCCCGCGGTCCAGCATCCCCTGTATTTTCCGCGAGCCACGCCACTTTTTCGATGGAACCTTTATCAGGGTAACAAATTTTATTTGCTGTATAAACGCGTCCCAAACGCGTGGACGACTATAAATGAAAGTTATTGCATATTTAGAAAATAAAACAAATTGTTTAGCGAAATTATATAAGTTACAGAATCTGGATTAAGAAGATTATAATAATAATTTAATGCATGAACTATGGTATATATATTACATCTGTATGTAATTTTACAACGGTAATCCCACACGTGGTCGCTGATTGCTATTAATCAGGTGCGACGTTCAATTAACAAATTAAAAAAGAACGTTTCAAACGTGATATAAAAATATTTCTGGTGTAGTTCCTTAAGAATTATTTGACTTTATAATTTTCTTTTTGAAAGAGAAAGATTTTTGTTAGGATAAATTTTAATGTGGATGTAGAAGCAAGCAATTTATTTATTTCGACGATCTCAACAGGCTTCTTTTTAAGCACAGAAAATTTTTATAGAAAAATAAATAAATTTGACGTTGATTTAACCCTAGAACTACTCCGTGGGATTGCCGGCGACGGCACAAAATTTTTAATTTGTCTGCGAACGTGTAAATAAATATTCGAACACTGAGATTATACATTACATAATACAAAATATATGTTTTATTATATTTCTAAAATAATAAATAATCTTTGAATTATTAAGATTTTATTTTAAGTAGCTCGCAAGCCCACAATATTACTTATATAGGTTTCTCTTATCCAGAAAATCAAGACTCCACAAAAATTGTTAACATTCAGCGGATTATGAACGTTTAGGTGTCGCAATCATTGCATAAAAATTGTTACTATGGACACCTGCCTGGCATCTGCCAAATATGCCGGTTTAATGAATACATAAAGGTTCGTTGGTCTCAGAAATGAATTGAATAATGCAACAGAGAAAAATAGCTGGGCGAAACGAAATGTAGGAGGATCCCGTATTCGAGGGGCGTAGAATCACGGTGGAGCTGCAAAAAAAAAGGGTAGAAAGTAGATATTTCCTTAATCGACCAGGCATCATCGTGCCAATAAACGTCCCATTTGCTCACCGTTCGCCAGAACAGTACTCTTCGGAAAATTGCACTGCTTCGGGCTGATCCCCCGAGAGATTCAGTGTACATCGCAGAGAGAAATATTTTGCCTGACCAAAGAGGTAACCCGTGTCTCTATCTCGTCCCTGGAACCCTTTTCCCCGCCCCTTTTCTCTCCTACTCTCACCACCGCCAGCCAGAGGCTCGGCCGTCCCTCCTCGCATTTATGCTTACGTGCCTCGTCCAGCTCGCGACGTATCCCTGAATTATTGAACGACACGGGGATCAACCGCGGATCTCGAAACAAGTCTCTCTCTCTCTCTCTTTTTCTCTCTCTGTCTCTGCACTCTCCTTTCTCGCTCCGAGGCAACGCCTCTCCCGGTTAGAAACGGCGGAAATTTTCTCCGTAACAACGGTGCCCATTGATTCTGGAACGATCCTGGACGCCGCACACGATCTACTAATTTGTATTACTAATCTCTTAACTTAACAATATCTCTCAATTAAAATCCTCTGAGAATATTCCTGTACTTTCTGTACTGGAACGTGGTGGACGAGTATTTTGCAAGTTGAATTGCGACGAGGTTGACGCAAGGTTTGTGAAACAGGATTTTTCTACGATTGGAAAAAGTTTCATTAATATTTTGTTACATTACCATGTTATAGTATGACGCTTTTAACGCGTTGGGGCTAAGTTTTAACAATACCTAGGCGAAATTTTTTTCTCCAACTATTTTATCGTAGATTGAAGTTCCTCTTTAGTTTCTGGGTTTTTTCTTGTGAATCAATTTTTTAAAGTTTGCCTATATGTTGTCGATTAGGTTCAAATCGGGACTACCTGTAGGCTACTTCAATATTTTAATACTAATGAACGGTCATTCGGTCATCCTAAACATTTCTGTTAGTATAGGGTAATTAACCCCTTGCACTACAATTCCTTTCACGTTGAATTGATTAGTACTTATTCATCATTAATAATTTCCCTAATAGAACCAGGCAATTTTTGTTTCTTGTATTGTCTTTATCTAATTTCGTTTCTAGACTTGGATAACAGAAGAATGCAATTTTGCTTTGACTTAAAAGGAATTAATAATATTTATATTTAGTAGATCTTGCACGAAATCTATATGACGAGTCTGACTCGTTATTACAGTGCAAGGCGTTAAATTAACACGTTCCATGCCACGTGTACCACCGATGGTACATGCTTGCTTGTTCATTTAATGCGTTAAACAAATAATTTATAAGAAATTTGGAACTGAAGAATTAATTTCCAGTACAATAATGGGTCTTTCATCGTACAATAATTAATAACTACATATAATATATCAAGTTTTAGTAAAATATCAAATAGCCTTTATGAAGGAGTCGAGTAAAAACTCGGCAGGGGACGTGTTAAAAATGAAACTTCGCTTTTGGATCCAACAGACTCGAACGAAGATTAAGAACCAAAATTCAAGTAGCATAAAATGGTATCAGCAATCGTCTCTATGATCGTATAACATTTATAATCGACAAAAATGTTTTATTTATTAAAATTTCTGAAAGAAGAAATGCGATTAATAAAAAAATCGGCTGCCTAATCAAGCAGAACCGAGACAAAGCAGGACTTTCATCGACTTCGCTCGGATTCCGGTCGTCCCAACGGATTCAAAGCGTAAAAATCGCGAAACACGGGCTTGTAGTCTATCATTACCGCATCCGGGGGTTCTAATCTCCGCGCAGACCCGGTGGAAGGCGATAAGCATCGGTTAGCACCCCGGATCGGTCGGTCCATCGGCTTTAGAGGCGGCGAGGGTGGCGAAAAAACGAGGAATCTCGACGGAAATCTCAATGTAAATGGTCGAACGGGATCCGAAGTAGCGGCGCACACGTCAATTTGTTTACACGTCGGATGCAGCAGAGAAGATCCAGGTACGAGGAAACGACGACCCCGTGATTCTACGTTTCACGCGGTGAAATCCGGCCAGGCGAACGATCTGCCGTCCTCGCCTCCTACTATTTCTTTTTTCTGCCATCGGGAGGAGCGCGTTACTGTTCTGTCGTTCTTTGACACCGGCCCGCCACGTCAAACAGAGACGGCCGAACCGAGGACGAATAAAAAGAGACACGGATGCAGCAACCGGCTAGGCGTCGCGTCGCCCGTCACCCACGGCACACACACGGTAAAAGAGAGGAGAGGACCCGGTGGAACGGAAGAGGAAAAAAATAGGTTGGAGGTGAAGCCTTTTGATTGACTGTTTGAACGACTTTTGCTCGACCGACTATGCTCCCGGCCCTCGCATTGATTATCGCTTATTGAATTTGTATGCCGGCAAGGGATGCTACGCAAGGGTCGCCAAAAGTCGTCGGAACGGGGGATCATGCCTGGTAAAATGTTTCACTCTCTCTCGTCCAGGACGTCTACGCAAGATACCGACTCCTCTCGAAATTCCACAGAGCAGTCTGCTTTGAGAACGTTTGCGATCACTTTGCGCTGAGTATAGGACATTTTCTAGAATCAATAGGATACAGCAGTAGCGATGTACACGGCGAAGTGGCTTATTTGTTGTAAAGATTGTCTGTTTGACGATGTTTGTATAAATTTTTGAGGTAGCATCTTTTGTCAAGGTTATGTCAAGGAATTATAATTAATAGGATTGAAAACGGAACGAATGTACAGTGATTCATCTATTCCTTTGGTTGGATCTGGTTGTCGTTAGATCGACGACGTTTGCGCAAATTTACATTGATGGTAAAATTTATATGACTGGAAGTTCAAGAAATATGCAGCGGTGTTGCTCATCTATTCTAAATTTAGTACTCTCTGTGTAGACATTGGTTTGAGAATGTCTGCGCAAACTTTTTTCTAAGTTTTATTCCAACTATAATTGATATGATGAATTAATTTGGTTCTGTGAAATTTCAGGTTATTTGCTAACACATTTTACTAACTAATAAGGAAAAGGGATTACAATAGTTCACATAGAAAAATTGATGGCGTCTTTGTTTTGATGTGGCGTCATTCTAGATATCACGGAAATCGTATTACCTGTAAAACAAAAATCCTGACCGATCCTAATGGCGCTAATAATTGCCATTAGCGACACAAACAATTCAGATATGAACATCACATGGATCAACCTGTATAATTGACACGTTCTACATTACAATTGCTGTTTATTTTATTATAAGTAACAATCTACAGGGGTATAAGCGCTAATCTATAGGAGAGAAGAGCCGAACCTGGATCATCTTCTCACTCAGTAATTTAAAAAACGTAAATATTTCCTGCGCTATTCACAAGGTCAATTAATTATAGCTTTTAACCTAGTTGCAATTTAACCTAGTTGCTCACAGTCAACAAACTCTGCATCATCTCTGTAACATAGAAGCAACTATAAATTGTGTAATAAGTTCAACTTAAAATTCTGATATTCTCTGTTAAACTTTGCAAGCGTGAATCAAATTATCTATCCTATCGCGACACCTGGTCGATTATCTCCCGCGAAAGCCTCGCGTTCGTCATCTCCGAAAACAATCCGCAAAGAACACCGATGCACCGAACGGACGAGACGTCCGCCAGGCACCCGCGCCCGTGATTTCCGCCGGCAGCGAAGAACCGCGACGCGATTCCAAGTGTGCGCGCCGTCTGAAGACCTCGGGGGGTCTGGTAATAAAGGGAGACATGCGGGTCGTGCGCAAATTAACCTGGGTAATGAAAACACAATGAAATTATAATAAACCAATTGCCAGGTTGATTCGCAGTCCGGGAAGGAGGCCATTCAATAATAAAACACGTACCTACCTACGGTTCGCGCTCGCGTTCACGTTCGCGGTCCACACCTCGGTCCTCTCTCGGCCTGGTCCGAGCCATGGGTACGTTTGTGTGTACGTTCGTCCGTGTCTGAATGCATCTGGAAGAACGCGGCGCTCCGCTCCGGTCCGCTCCGGTCCGCGCCGCGTGTGTACAAGCGAATGTGTGCGCATGTGTGTCTGCAAGAGAATTAATTTCTCGAGAGCCTTTATGCTCTCTGACTGACCAAACTACGGGGTTTCTACGGTTCGTCCACACCTGCAGGACGTTACACGCGCGCCCGTGTGAACCGACCACACAGAGACGCGCCCGTCGGCTCCGCGCCGCGTGTACAGGTGTGCGCGATACACGCACGCATACCTTGAGGAACCGCCCCGGCCTCGGCGACGGCGTACCGTTGCGAAAATACGGCCGGCCACGTGGGCGGGGTATAACGCGGACTCCTACCTGCCGGCGGAAGATTATTACAACGAGCGAAATTTCAAAATACACTTATGGCAAGTGTGCGCCGGGGGAACCGTATAACACAATGATCAAACACGTCGAGGGTTCGGACCGTGTCCCGGTGCACTCGACCGACGCCGCGGCACCGATCCCACGACCCAATTGCATCGGTACGTATTAATATTTTCAATGGTCCTTATCCCGTACGCCTTCAATTTATAATCGTTTCCCGTCCGACCCTGGAATTACCGCCGTTACGATTACCGTAATTTTCTCGGCTTTCGAATCCGTGTGTCAACGCTAGTGACCGATTCGTTGTAATCGGTCAGGCCTTCTGGATTTTCCACGTGACTTTATGATTTAGTGGAAACTGGACTGACGATTTAGTGGAAATTGGACACGCGGCTTCACATAGTTTCTTTCGAAGTTGCTAACATTCTAGACATTCTTTTTTTGAACATTTTTAGATAGATTTCTTAATCAATTATATTAAAAATAGGGGTAGATGTATATGGAACCGGTTACTGTGGGCGGACCAATTGCTGCGCCTTTGGTTTTCATAATTATTAAATAATTCATGTAAAATATTTTTATTCTTTTATTCTATTTACTTTTTAACACTAAGATATTAATGACAAATATTCGATAAATATAAAGTTAAACATACTCGAGACACAGTAATTAGTCACCTCGCAGTAACCGGCGCTCCACTGCTCTATAAAAACAGTCTTCTCATCGTTACAGAGCAAAATTATTTAGTTGCTATATCCAATGTCAATTTCTTTGCAATACTAAATGTTTCTAATATTTTCATAGAAAGTCTGTAAAGTGCCTGTAAGTCTGTAAAGTCACAGAAGACCGTGGTGAGTTTATCAACCACATAGTACGGGTGCCAGAGGTGATGACGAATTTAAAGTGGCGGTCGCCGTTCACCATGGCGCGATGGGGTCGACTCTGTTAATGGAAAATACCGTCAGCGAAGACACTCCGAAGGTTTTAATGTTTGATTAGCACGTCTTCGCGGTTGCTACAAACGGCCATGTGCTTAGGGCTCCGGCTCGGAGGCTATCGATTGGTTGAGATGTCAATGATTGCGTGGCATTGTTTCTGTCACGCCGCACGACTCTGAATGGACTTTTGTCTTTTGTTGTATCCGGTGGTCAGGTGTAGGTAATCAAGGCATCGGTACTATAGCGAACAATTATGAATGGTCCTTATCCCGCACACCTTCAATTAATAAACGTTTCCGGTCTAACCCTAGAATTACCATCATTACGGTAATTAACTCGGGTTTTCAATGGATCTACGATGGAGCGTGCGACAAGCGAAAGGGTACGCAAGGTATTGGATAGCTGGAGTCAGTTTTCTCAGAGTTGGATCGATTCGATACGGTTCGATGAACGGGTTGACGCATGTTGCAGTTCAGTGTGGAGCTTTAACCTCTTAGGCACGGCTGAGTTTTGCACGTAACTGTTTCTTCATACGGCGGAGTTCGACGCGAATTATACGTAAAAGATATTATAATTTAATAAGTTACATTATAATTTTTCCTAAAGGTATGATACATGTACTTTAAATTTAATTATTTATTTTAATAACTGATAATAGAATTGAGTGTGGTGCGTCGTAATATGACTCGTAATATGAATATAATTTAATAATTTATATTATAACTTTTTCTAAAAATTTTTCCTACATGTATTTTGACTTTAATTATTTACTTTAATAAAACTGATAATACAATTGAGTGTGGCGCTTCGTAATATGGCGTCTGAGCAAGCCACTATAGTGGCGCGTCGTTCCTAAAAGGTTAATGATCGACTTACACTAGGTTAACAATGTAGACAGTCTGATAGTTCGGGGAGGATTATTTCTTCACTGAAAATTGCAGACTCGATTATCTGCTGGAATAGAAATCGTGGAAGTTGCACGCACAATTTACGGTGGTTTTATGGAAGAGAATGTGTCGATTACAAATCTGTGAGTCATTTTGTCCTGGTTGGATATCGATTTCAACTCTCTGGGGAACTTATGTCAATAGAATGTTGAAATAGACGTAGCCATAAATGTAATCTACGTGCAGTTAAAAATCGATTGGAAATTATTATGGGAAATATGGAATGAAGGTATTATATAAAACAGTAGGCTTCGAATAATTATATTCAGAGCAGAAATTAAAGAGAACTGTAATTTAAAGAAACAGTGAATGCTTCGAACAGGAATTCTTTTAGGAAAATCTGCGCGTGCCAGGAATGATACAATTTTTAGCAAGAATTGAGTAAAGTTTCGGGTAATTGAATTTCAGTAAAAAGTGCAGTAGATCTCGTCTGATACAGAGAATTATAATTTAAAGAAATAGCGCAGGTTTAGAATAATTTAAATAATAATTTAAAATCTTCAGAAAAAGTGACCTAGACGCTGGACAATATAATTCAGAGAAAATAGAAAGCGATTCCAAAAAATGACATTTTTAAAAGAAATCGTTATTTAAGAGAAACAAAGTTCAAGGATAAATTGCATAGATCTAGAACGATTCAAAGAGTTATAAAATAAAGGAATAATTAATGATTAGAACAGCTGAATTTTGAGAACAAAATTACGCGAGTCTAGAACAGCAAACTTTTGGAAAAAGTTGCGCGAGTCTTCGACGATAAAAATGTTAAGAAAAACAGCGAAGTGTTTGACAAAATAAATTTGAGGGAAAAATAATACAAATCTCGATCAATTCGAAGATCTAAGATCGAATGGATCTCTGCTTTGGTAACTAAATTTTGTGAATGTCAAGTACAGAAAGAATCGATGCGAAATTTCGCCGTCGCGAAAATTCGTTTCGCCCTCGGGCGGGGGTGGGTTTGAAGCCTGCGTAAGGGTGTGGAGAGAGCGTGGAGGGGGAGGGGAGTTGGATCGCGGAGGCCGGGGATCTTTGTTGCGGTCGGACGTGGTCAGAGACGAGGAAGGCGGCGGAAAAGGGGATATGTTTTCGCAAATGTAGGTGCGGTTCTCAAGCCGCCCCTTATGAAATTATTTCGTCCCTCCCCGAGGGGGTGGGACCGGAGAGCGCGGAGCTGCGGCCGCGCGTTGGGAAAATAGCAGCACGGCTGCAAGAATTATTAGAAAAATTAATTATTTTCCCAGTCTCTTAATTAATTTTACAATTGCTCCTATGTCTCTCTTGCTGCGCCGTTATCGCGGTCTTTTCCGCGGATGTTCGAGGGAAAGGAAACAACGAGAGGGTTGCGGACCGAGAGTGAGAGAGTGAGAGGGTGAAAGAGAAAGAGAGAGAGAGAGAGAGAGAGAGAGAGAGAAAGAGAGAGGTACTTTCATGGTTACCTTGCCTCCCCTTGTCTCTGCATTTCCGGCGACTCCAGGATTACCGAAAAATGTTTTTATTAATTACTGCGGTGCTACTCAGTGTCTAAAATTACTATATTGTAAATATATATTGTTTATTGAAGACTCCAATCTTTCATAGATGGGATTTTATTGTTACTTTAAATTGTTGAATTATCCATTTGTCGCATCAGTAATTTTTAAATAATATTAAGGTAATGTTAAATGGTAGTAAGAACAGATATTAATTTTTAAATAATATTAAGGTAATGTTAAATGGTACTAAGAACAGATATTAATTTTTAAATAATATTAAGGTAATGTTAAATGGTGATCGTGTGGTTGAAGCGAAGATCGCTGAGCACAGTTTAGGTTCCTCTGTCACAGGTAATCTATAAAGAAGCGAAGGGGCTGAACAACGGTTCACACTTGATCCAAGGGTCCCGGATAGCCAGGTCGTTGGTAAGCATGTTCTTTCAATGGAGTCTCACCGGGTCAATCTGCGATTGATATAAAAGAGTTCGGTATCCGCACCATGGCCCTCGAATCCCCTGGAGAACCCGGTAAATCACCCATGCCGAGGGTGAACCAGACTCAAGATTTGTGCGACTGTAAGCCGAACCCCGATGTACCGCGAACGATTGGGTGGAATACCAGGGATACTACCCACCCCCTTCCTCGAACCGATATTTTTTTCCCAAACGAGTTTCCTCGATGTTTCACGATAGTTCGTGATCAATTCGCAGTGCGAGCGTCGATCTGAAGAACCCCTAATTCAATACAGTCACCATAATAGCGAGGTCCTTGCAAAATAATAAGTTGCAAAAAATTCTCCACTCTTAGCTCTAAACTTTATCCATCTTGGATGATCGCTTCTGAAATTATAAGAAAATAAAGAATGACTTAGGAACAGTTTATATAATATAAAGATATTAATTGGTGTTGTTTTCTAATGCTTGGATTAACATTTTCTAAGCAAGCGGAACTATGGCAGATTGTTTCTGCAGAATATCATGTCTTTGAAATTTTTTTAGATCTTTGAAGCTGGAAAGTATTTTTTAAGACTTCATTTTATTTATTTATTATCTCATTTGTAATTTAAATTCAGCATTAATATTCACTATAAATAACAATCTTATAAAATGTATATTATTAAAATAAATTTAATTTATATGAATAATAATTTCCTTTATACCTATCAAAATAATGTAAATAATAAGTAATAATGTTAAAGAAATTCTATTGACAATAATCGAACTCCAAAAAATATTAATGAAATTAAAAATCTTACCAAAATAATTTTTAAATACCCTGACATAAAAATTATTACAGCTTCCTCGGATTCTTCATTTTTCAATATTTAATCTTAAACAATTTTTTTTATCCAGCGTCCTTAGGTCCTTGATTTTTTATGTACATCTTTTCAACCGATTTTTCAACCCCTACCGCAAAAGACACTCCGAGCCGAATTGTTGCAAGCGGCATTTCCAGCGAGCTCGCGTTTCGGAATTAAAGTAAACTGAATCGGAACGGAACGCTGCGAACCCCTAAATCATCGATCGGAGAGGTCTCCGGGGGTGGTTGGCTAAAAACCCGTAGATGCGGAAAGGGCTTCGCGGTTCCGCGGCCAAAGATTATCCCCTGACTGCCGTCTATTACGCATTTGCCTTGGTCTAAAAAGCCAGGTAATCCCTCACCGTCTGGAACGAATTTATCGGGGTACTTCGAGGGCGGGGAACTAGGGAGGGGCAGAACGGGGACGAGAAACGCCAAAGATTTGCTTTTCCGATTGAACTTGCCAGCGTTTCGTCGCGCAAAAGAGACATGAACTCGCAGAAAGAGCCGGACGATCGACGGTAAAGCTCGGCTGAAGGTAAAGCGTCTTTCGACGCCCGAACGATCAAAGTCGGAGGAGCCCGTAATCACCAAAGGATGCTCCTTTATGGATTTCTTATTTGGATTCAATTTAGAGCCATCGGGCTGCGTGATTCGCCCGGCCGGATTGGCATTATCGCGAACAATCGGCTGCCTCGATCATCTATCCCGTAAACCACTGCCGGAGTTAATTAGAAAACCCTGTGGAGACCTCTGTGTCATTCGGGAATTACTAGTGATTTTTGTCATTTATCTTCTCCTGCATTTTTCATACGGAACAGAACTTATATTTTCACAGATTTCAACTGCGATTGCCTTTTTCCAAAATGAAATATTAATTTTTAAATAATTTCTTTTATTAATGTATTCTGTAGACTACACTTAGAAAATTTAGCGTTTCCAGAATTTCAATTGCTGATTGATTTCTATTATCATAAATTCGTCATGCAACAATCTAAGTTTGTTCAAGGTTTGAAGTTTAATAATTTCAAAGGAAGAATATCCTAGCAGTGAAATTGGCCGAACAAAATGCTAGTGAATATTTAATGAACATACAGTACAAGAGTTAATGCCACTTATTATTAAACTGTGGATTTTATGGATTTATAAAGAAGAAGACAAAAATAAAAGAAGAGAAGAATTATTAACTAGAGAAAAGGCATTATTACCTAATTAATAAATAAATGATAAAAAATAAAATAATAAAAAAATAAAATAATAAAATAAAATAAAATAAAAATTAATATATACATTAATAATACACTTGCTGTTACTTGAGAGAATATTTCCTTAGCGATCGTACACGAGAACATCTAAAACCTTCTCCCGCCTTTACAAACATCATTAAAAAATTACAAGTAGTTTCATCAAGTACCCCAGCTTAATAAACTGCCATACCCAGTCTAAATAATGTGCATGCAATATTCGCCGCGGCTCGAGTGGATATTTATGGTATATTTGCCGGCAAAAATAAATTCTTTGGAGTTCGCGAAGCGCGTTAAAAATTGAGGGTAGTTTCGGTGCCCAGACGCGGAAGCGACATCGAACGATTCTTGAACAGTTACGGCGGCGTTTTGCATCGGGAAACTTCATTGGAGCTCGTAACGATCCGTCGTACTATTCGACTGGGGCTGTGCAGCGATCAGAGACAATGGGGTCATCGAAACGTTAAGCAATCACATTCCTATACGAAGGGGCAGGTATAAAGTTTTATGTAGTCGCGAGAGGAGCACGGGGTTAGAAAGGCAAGGAAACGCACGGAACATTGTCGCACATATTCCTAGAATGTATTCATCGAAAGAGAGAGAGAGAGAGAGAGAGAGAGAGAGAGAGAGAGAGCTAGAGAGAGAGAGAGAGAGAGAGAAGAGCGCCGATGTATACAGGGGGTGGGAGAGCGAGTCGAGGCAAGTTATCCAGTGGGATGGTCTTCTACGGCGCAGGGTAATATCCACGTGGCGCCATATTGCTGATTAACATATGCATCCAATACTCCCCGGTTTACTCGAATGCAAACACGTCAGACCGGCAGCTACCTCTCCTCGTAACGTTGTATAAAGCTCCGATTCAAACGGCATATTAAAGGTCGACTTATCCGGCCGTGAAGCGTTCCGCGAACTATCGTCCCCTAAGGCGACCGGCATCCGGAATCACTCGCCATAAACGATAGATAAGGTCCAGACTTGGCCAAGTGTAGGATCCTTGAATTGATGGCGGTTATTACATCCGAACTAGCCTCAATCGAATATCAACCCCTCGAGATTTTTTACTTCGTCGCAATATCCTTAACTGGTTGGAAAATTGGACACCTTCGGTCGTCTTTGAATTCTCCAGGTGGGGCGTACTTAGGGTGCCAGGTATTTAGGGTCGCCGAATGTTCGTTAGTCTACCAAACGATGGTAAGGAAATCTAAAATTTAAGATTATGCTTGTTTTATTTTGTTTAATTTTAATGCGATTGCTAGTTCTGTTCGTTATAATGCATTAGCAAGGATGAGCATGCTAAGGGGGGTGATTGAAGTGCCAAAGTTTGTTATAGTTGCTGCTGTTTTCACTTTTTTACAGTTAATAAGATCTAACATTTTAGGTATGTGTATAGTGTGTTAGAAAATAAAATGAATTTTTGCAGGGTGTTTGTAGAGGAATATTTGAAATTTAACATTTTTGTAATAGGAACGATCTATTTAGCCCCTTGCACTATAATAACGAGTGGGACTTGTCATACAGATTTCATGCGAGATCTACTAAATATTATTCTATACTAAATATTATTCTACTCATCTGAATTGCATTTTTCTGTTATCAAAGTCTAGAAACGAAATTAGATAAAGACAATAGAAGAAACAAAATTGCCAGGTCTTATTAAGGAAATTATTAGGGACGAATAATAGGGACGAAATCGTAGTGCAAGGGGTTAAGGGTGTTTCTCTAAGGGGGTTAAGGTAGCCATAGACAGATGGTTTATTTGTATCGCAAATTCAGTTTCTTATTTACACTGCCACGTATATGTAAATTTCATTTCCTTAAAATCATGATTATTTTAAATATAAAGAAAATGAGAATTAATTGAAAAACTATTCACTACGGAATTCCTCAACAATACCAAAAAAATCTAATCGAATGAAATAAAATAAATGAAAAAAAAGAAAAAAAATATAAATAGATTTTTCCCTATTATTGAAATTCATCCCTAAAGAGATTAAAATCACTCATTCATTGTCCTCGCGATTGCAAATAACATTTCATTTTCTACGTTACAATCCAACCTAACCACTCTCGCGTTTAGAACCTCTTCATGATCAAACAATCTATCTACTGGCACCTGCAGTCTTTTTCAGCTTAGAACATGCTGAGCATCACTTACTCACACTCAAAGTAATGTACTCGGAGTAATGTGCTCGAGAAGATGAAAAGCTCGTAGAAAAACGTGTTGTTCGCAGATCCCAATGATGAAAATTGTCCCGTTGCGTCTAATCTCCCGGAACAAAGGCAGGAGCACGACTAAACAAATAAAAGTCCGATCGACGGCTGGAAGCCGAGCAGACTTAAAGCATCTTTAATCCCGTTCAGCTGCTCAATTACGGTCCTCCCGCGAAGGCAGGGCCGCCATTATTCAGATCAAAATATATTTTCGCCGTGTTCCCGCGGCACCGGCTCACTTTCCTAAAGTTCATTTCCGCCTGCGGCTCCGAATTAGACGCTAACGAATCTTTACGTCCCACCTTTCGTCGCGCAGCCTTCTATGTCAACGCTGCCGGCAGGTTTCGAGCGTTGGCTGGCCTCTCCTCTCTCATCTCCTCTTGCTCGCTCGCTCGCTCGCTCGCGTGAAAATGAGAAGCATTTTCGTGGCTCTGCCGTCAACTCTCTCCTTCCCTCCCTCTTCTTCTTCTTCCTTCTCCACCCTTATCCATCCACTCACCCCCTACGAACCCCCCATCACCGGGCTGCGAGTTATTGCGTTAAACCGCGTAACTAGGGGACGAACGTGTACGTAACTCGCAGCGTATTAACGCGCGACACGCGGCAGTTTCTTGCGAGAACTTTGGAATCAATCAGCGCCCGGCACGGATGCATTCGAGAGAATTAATATCAGCGTCGCGAGCGACATCCGCGTCGCGACGTAATCCGTTTAGCACCCAGCCCCGGAGCCCCCGACTGCGCTCCCAGCCGGCTGCGGAACGAAAAGAACGAGCCCGGCTGAGGACGCGACTCTCAGACAGCGATTCTTTTATGCCGATCGGAAGTATCTGCGGCTTTGATCGACGACCGTCGTCCTTAACCCTTTCGCTTCGAGCGACGGATGTATCCGGTATCCAAGAAATATGTCAACTGTATCTAATGTTTTTAGAGTAACTGATATAATTTTGTACAAGTCTTTTCGTATTAAAGATGTGAAGAATACGTGCTATATTAGAGCAACAATTGTTTTATTAAGCATAGTGATTATTTAAGACGTATATACAAAAATCATGCACACTGTGCACATTTCTGACGCGTGTTTCTGCACGGTGACGACATTTCAGCGGACTGGACTCCCTAAGCGAAAGGGTTAACATTAGTAATAATTATAATTAATATTTATGTACTAATCTAAATAATTTTATATAATTTATGTAATAATCTAAATAACTAGATTCGTTTATATTAATCTTTATTGAAAGTTTATTAATATTGTGAATACTGTACTTGCGAATAGGCTAAATTTCATCTGCATAAATCGCAATAAATCATATAAAATAAAAATCGTAAAACTTGTTTTCGATTTCGAATTAAAATAGCTTCGAGTGCAAAGGGTTAAATCCTCCATATAAATTAAATGCAACGAGCTATCATATTTTATACTTCGCAGACTCCGTTTCAGAATATCGTATAAACGATTCGAAAGAAACTTACCGAACAAACCTGACAAAAATATTCCAGCGCAACAATGTTCGCTAAACAGCGCTCTTTTTTCGGAAAAGTAAATATCGGCTGTGGTATTTAATTTCCGGCGAAAGTAAATCTCGTGATTCGTTGAAACAATTTGGTATTTAATTGCGCGGGCATAATGAGCGCGGCCCGGGGGTCCGGCGAGCTTATTTTTCCGTGTCGCGGAAAATTCGTCACCGGCTAGTCGATTGAATTACTATGGTTTACATATGAACGGTTAATCCGCGGCGGCCGCAATGCGCCATTAAATATTTATCGGGCGCGTTAATGCAGTGATCATTTAGCGGGCGTTCACGGATTCGCGCGGCGCGAGAGACAGCCTCCACGGTGTATAACTGCGCGTGCCGCGGCAATGAAATTGGAAATTGGAAGTGTACACCGCGCGGTCGAATGATATAGAAGCCATTTCTCGTGACACCTCGAAATTGGCTTCACGGTATTATTAGTTATTGCCACGCCGGCGTACACACAATTCCCGTCGAGTGAGCGGAACGCCGACCCGGGGCCCCCGTTTTATTCAAGAAAACCGCGGATTTCTTTCTTCCCGACTTCGATCTACGATTTTCATTACTTACAGGCGAGAGCCGACGACTTTCGAATTTCTTTGCGGATTTAGAAGCTGCCTCGACTGCCTCGGCTAGGCTGTTTGTCCACGAAGCGTTGCCTTTGAGACGCGTCTTGCTGTGCATTTTCGCACTAAGACAGTGGATGATGTATTTATCGTGACTGTGGTCATCCTCTTCGTCATAGCTTGACGCTTTTTCTCTATAATTATATTATCAATTTTCTATTATTATATTCAACGCAGTAGCAAACTAGGCTGTTTGTCCGCGAAGCGTCGCCTTCTAGACGCGACTCGCTGTGCATTTTCGCGCAGCAGCCAATCTTTGACAGTGGATGATGTATTTATCGTGACTGTGGTCATTCTCTTCGTCATAGCTTGACGATTTTTCTCTATAATTATATTATCAATTTTCTATAATTATATTCAAAGCAGTAGCAAACGAAGAACATATTGCACCCTTGCACTGCTGAAAATATTAACTGTAGAGTGTTGTGGCTGCAAGTGAAATACGACAAGGTGATAATAAATTTCAGCATTTTACAGAATGCGAACTATTTTTTAAAATTGCAGAATAGATTAATAAATAATATTCAGCGAGCCATTTTATTTCTCTCGAGACTTCACTCCGAGCCTTATCAGTTATATCTTTTCGGACATAGTCGGACAAGGTATGGTTGTATGGATATCTTTCGACGATTCCTATGAATGAAATTGGCCTTTTTATATTGAATATCCTGTTAGTGTTTTTGTTATTTGTCGCGAATCTTAGTTTTAAAATGAAAATTTCCAGCATCGAGTGCAAGAAAGTTACTCCTCTCTTGAACAATTTTAGCTGGCTGGAAATAATTGATTGGCATTCCTAAATTAATTTAATCTGGCTACTACGTTAAACTGACTATGTTCATATCGAAATCTTATCATAAATGCATACAAATCGCAGACTAATCGGCAGCTTGTCCGCGGCTTACAATTCCCGCGCGTTCTACGAATCAAGAAAATAGCAACAATTCACACGTGGCACAGTTTCGTTGTCTCTTTCAATAACCAGCGACGTTCTACGAACACTCTGTCAAATAACATTTATTTCCGTCGAGCTCTTGTCGCTTCTCGTTTTCTTTGAAGCTCCAATACCTTCGAACGAGCGTGAAAGAAAACGATTCTCGGTATCCTGGGAAAATTTCCGGAGTATCAACAGAATACTTCTAGCATATCTTCTGTTTGCGATATTAATAGAAGGAAATATGTCCAGAAGCGTCGGGATGCAGAGGGTGCTAATTGGAAAGGGCTGGGATTCGTTGCAGGTGTAGTTGATTTTATAGAAAACAAACGGAAAGCCGACTGGTTATAACAGTTATGTGAAATATTTTACTGTTTGCCCGGACGATTACCTGGTTCCATCGCGTAGCCGATGATGCTTCAAAATATGAAAAATTTTCAGCCGCTTCCTAACGTCTGCGCAAACGTTTCACTCTTTTTTCGGCTGTTTTCCGTTTTGATCAAACTTCGAAACCGAAGACATTTGTTCAATCAATCAGAAGTTATGGGGGAATATTCATCGGTCATGGTTCTATTTCAAAGATGCATTCTGTAGGTTTCTATTTCTATATTGAAATATTTTAAATGTGATACAAAATTGAAATTGTTGGAATGTATGGGTGAATCTCTGCTATACGTAATACATATTGACTGTATCTGAACGTGAGTATGTATTGTAGCTTATAATAAAACGTTGCAATTGTTACAAAAGTTGCTCTAAATTATTATCTTAACATAATTTAACAGAAATACAAAACGATGCATTGAATTTGCAGCAGAATAAGAATACCGTCGAGTTAATTTGTTAGAATTAACCCTTTGCACTCGAAGCCATTTTAACTGTAAATCTAAACTTATTTCTCTAGCTTATAGTATTCCCATTTGATATGGCAAAGTTCATTTTATGCATATGAAATTGATTCTTGTAACTCATACAAACACTTTTGCTTCTAATAACTCTTTAAATCTTTGTTAATGTAAACATTATTTTGGAACATGATAGAACAATTTTAATGGTGTCCCAGAGTCACCACTCGAGTGCAAAGGGTTAACCTCTTGCACTACGATTTATTTCACAGCTACGTTCATCAACCTTTGTTAATAAATTCCTGTGTCAGACAGAAAATTTATATTTATTATATGACAACCCTTATCTCAATGTTTGAATATTAATGGATAGATTAACTTGGTGTAGAATAATTGATGAAGAACATTATTATTTTACATAGGGATCCAGGATTTATTCAACATATCCAATACTAGACTGCGGATCCTAATACAATAGCAAGAAACACGAAATAACTAAATTACGCCAGTTGAATGTTAAACATGAAATATATAACTTAACATTGAAGAACCAACGCTACATTCAATAGAGGTAATGCAAGTCACTGCAGTCCGCTGCAATAAAAGTGTCGCATATACCAAAACATAAAGAAAACGCGTACAGTGTAATTACAGTAACTCGTACACTATTTAAAAAGATTGCCACGGTTCCGCATGAAACAACATTTCTGAAAACAATGAAGACATAGCAAGGTGGGCCAGCCAGCACGGCAACTTAGAAGCATTAAGTGATACAATTTTGGAAAAGTGTCGCGACGGCCGTGTCTTGGAGGAAGCTGAAGAAGGGAAAACCAGCAAAAGTATCCAGCCGTGAGTACGATGAGATGGAAGCGTATCTAGTTCTCGCGCCCACTTTGAACTAACTTGGTAGCTGGCTTTGACGCCCTACTAATCCAGCCGTCCAGTCTTGCATAGAAGACTCCCCGAGGGTAGCTTGGGTTCAAGGAAAAAGCGAGAGAGATAGATAGAGATAGAGAGAGAGAGGGAGAGAGAGAGAGAGATGGAGGTAGAAAGAGAGAGTGAGAGGGAGTGAGAGAGAGGGAGGGAGTGGGAGAAGTAGTGAGACGGAGAGGGAGAGTGCGGGACCGTTTGCGGAAAAAGAAGAGAGTGGATCGTGCTCGAGGGTAAGGGAGAAGGAGAAAGAGAGAGCGCGAGAGAGCAAGTGAGAGAGAGAGAGAGAGAGAAAGAGAGACGAGGATATGGACGAAAGGCAAATGAACGAGTCGCTCCATGAAAGGAACTCGTACAGAATCCGGGAAACCCCATACGAGGTCCCCGCGACATGGGCCACCCGGCGACTAATTGGAATTCGTCTGTGCCAGTCGAAGCAAGGCTTTCTATAATTGAGACGCGGCCAGACCGGCAAAAAATTTAGAAAGGGGGAAAGGATGCGCGGACCCGCTGTCTCGCGGAGAGAATCCTTTTCCTCTCTTTTCAACGGAAGTCGAAACTTTCCGAGGGATGATCCGGCCCGACGTATATCCCGCATTCGTTACCTGTTATGCGTACATCTCTCAATATCGCCCGGGTTATGAAGGCGGATCGAGCGGAGAGGAGGCCACCGGGATACATACACGCGCGTTTGGGATCGGGTTTCAGAGAAATTTCACCTCGACGATGGCGAATTAAACGCAAAAAACCGGGTCCCCGCCGGCTGCGGTACATCGCCTCTGATGTGCGCCCGCGGATTTCATCCGACGGAAACGCGACGCGGGATCGTCGCGGCACGATCTGCTCTTCGAATATGGAACATGCCGGAAACGAGCTCGGGGTGTCGTCGATCTTGGAACATTTCGGACAAGACGGAAGAATTGTCTTACCTGGGACTTCCTTTGCGGAATCAATCGGTTTAGAGCGTTCAGGTAGAAAAGGTTTTATCGAAATGTGGACCTTTATGTAGAGCGATTCTGACACTGGAATTGGTCATGATAGGGGGTAGATTGTGTTTGGGAATTTATGATGATGTGGGAACTCTGAAACACGCTGTAAATGACGCTAAATGTGTTATACTTCTTTACTATGCAGCAGATAGGACTGTCTCATTTTAGGCTTTCTTGTGGAGTAAACGAATTTATATGGAATAAAGTCATTGTAAGTAAAATAATGAATGGGATAAAGGGTCAAAGGTAATTAATTTGTGTGATTTCTAAGAGAACATCCAAAAGCTACTTGAAACAGAAAAATCGTTTAAAAGAGAGTTGAATGTTATAATTTTGACAATTATTGAATTAGACGTTTAATAGCGACGTCTCGAGTATTGCAATCAACCCTTAAAAACGTACTATACATTGTACGATATTGAGAAAATAATTGATGCATCAGACATCGTCAGCATCAGCAATAAATAACGATAAACAAGTCTGCAGAATTAAAAGGGTGCTTCTAAAATACTGTTAAGACAACTAATTCTTATTAGACATTTAATATCCTGACTTTAAATATCAACCCCTATTCTACTCATATTCTCCACATTTCCAAATGAATTAATTCACCAAACATCCGCGACATCGTCAAAGAAAAAATACACACGGAATACAGGGAGGACTTCCTAATTTTAAAAATCGACGTTCACCTACCCCGTAAAGAGTCCAGTCACTTCCAAAGCCTCCTCCGGGAGTGGCGAAAGGATAAGAGCATCGATCCGTCCGGCAGGCAGAGGTACAAACTGTTAAAGCCGTTAGAACAAACAATAAAAGGAAATAAGTGGAAGGAGGCCCTTAAGAACAGCAGGACGATGCGTGGCCTGGCTAAATTGGGCGGAGTCCTTCTCTTAAGGGGTCCATGGAATTTTATTCTCCGTGGAAAAGAGGGCAAGGTGCACACTCGACTAGGCTTAGAAACCATAAAAGTAAGTGGTATAGATTTGAAACGGCGGTGGACGCCCGAGGACGCGAGAACGGGGGAACGTGGATAGAGCGGGATGACGAAAGAACACAGAGAAACGGTGGGTGCGGGGGTGTGCGGGGCGCGGGAGGGTTGTTACGAGCGGTGCGTTCAATTAACGGTGGTCGACGTGGTCCTGCCGTGCCACTGGTCACGGGGGTAGTTAACGCTAGAGGCATACCTACTTACCTAAGGCAGTTTCTTTTTATGGCCGGACCACCGCTACAGGGGCAGTTTCTCGCTAATTGGTATCGAACTATTATTCTCCCTCATTAACGGCCCGGCCCACCCGTCCACCCCTTCCAAACAATTCTTCGGATGGCGTTGCGATCGCGTGTCCCCCTCAACCCCCTCTGCGAGAACCTATTGCGTGACCGTTCGTCTTACCCCGGGAAGATTGAACGTTACGTGAGGCGGTTAATTGTCCGACGACGAAAATTCGGGGACCGATGCTCTCTTCGGGGCTCCTCGCGTGTCGTCTACTACTTTGCAAATTTCTGTCGATTCCACGGGAACGCCGCATCGCTTGTCTACACCAGATTGAAACGCTAATTGAGAACCGGGTGGCATTTTCTGCCTCGGGGAGGACGGGGACTCTCTTGGCCGTTGTGGAACGGCGATGTTCCGTTTCTATAGGGTAGCGGAGCCGGTTACTGTGCCTTCCGTTTGTCTTACTTTATGCTCATCGAATGAGATATGTCAGATCTTCTAATTCAAAATTTTTGATTCTTTTATTATGATTACTTTTGAGTAAAAAGATCTGACGTTAACTGATAAATATAATGTTAATGTATGTAGTGTTGTTGTGGCCTTGGTTTGTTTTCGGAAATAATAATAGTAATATCAAATATTTTTATTCTTTTATTTTGTCTATTTTTTAGTAATAAAATGTAATTTGTCATATTCGATAAATATAATGTCATTATGCTATAAAGAACGTCACTGTTCGCGTATGCAAATTTTCTAAATCTGACCATTTAAATAATGAATATTTACAAAAGGTGACCCACCTTCCAGACTCGAAAACTATTTTGCAAACAATATAAGCATAGATTAAGTTTAGATCTCAAGTTAAATCCGAATTAGCCCTGCGTTGAGTCTCTTCGCTACTTGTTTTCTAAAACTGCCTACAATCCTACAGCTATTTCCAACTATTAAATTAAATAAATAATTCTCGAACACCAAACTTGTCTCCGATAGCTGATAAACCACATTTTAAATCTCTTAGGTACGGCTTAATTTTGCACGGGGCTGAATTATGGGTAAACGATACAGCACTGAAATATGTGACGGTCAATGCTGTTATCTACGCCGGCATATTAAAATGAACTTTTCATGAATAAATTATAATTTTTCCTAAAAATATATTATATAATTATGTTATATATTATATATTATATTATATTATATAATTAATAATACAATTGACTGTAACGCGTCGTAATATAAGATCCGCGAAAACCACTATACTGGCGCATCGTCCCCAAAAAGTGAAAAACAAATGAAAATCATAAATAAAATGAAAGATTACCAAGAGCCTAATCAAACTGTTCTCCAGAGCAGCATCCTCGAAGCGTCCGTTCGGCGATATTTTTTTCAAAGCCTTTGCAATCACCAATTCGTCACCGCGGCGAGTATCGCCGGGAGGAAAATCCGTGGCAGAATAATCGGGAAATTTCCCAAGTGTCTACCGTTTTGGTAGAAGCCTCGACGAGTATAGCCTAGCTACATTGATACAACGTTTCCCCGGAAAAGAAAAATCCTCGGTGGAAATTGGTGGGACAGTAAGAAGACGCGGAATCGGTTATCGCGCCGACATTCGCAGTCGAGGCTGACACTACATTGGGGTACGTCACTTGGGGCGAAAATAAGCGGCGGTAGAAAAATGCGAAAATTATTGATATTGCCCGGGTCACATATCATTGTCTGGGGGATATAGACGTCGTCCTCCGTGCCGCGCCGTCTTCCATATAACTTTTCTCGATCTAACGCGCGGCATCGCGAGAGCATCGGCTTCGGCGAGGTGATACCACGGGGGTGGGAACAGTGTGGCGGGGGTGGAGAAAGGGTACCGGGGCTGTAGACGGGTTTGATATATTCTAGTAATATTTTTCGATCATCGCGTGCTACGGAGATTTATAAGGGAGAACGGTATAGGCTTCCGGCCACCTGATCGCAAGTTACTATCTGAGAAGCACTCTTCTTCGGGGGTGGAAACGCTTTCGTTCGGGACACTGGATTATAAAGCAGGTGCCGAGTGTTTTATTGTCTTTAATCTGTCTCGAGATTGAAAATTGGGGCCCCGTTTCCTTGAACTACTTTCTTGGGTTTTTCAGTTACTTTCAGTCTGTTTTTTAGTCTGGAGCACGCTTATTGTGAAATGTTGCTCACTGTTTTGCATTATCTTTAATACTAAATTTATCACAGATGTGTCAAATGGCACTTTTTAAACATTCTGGCAAAATTTTTTAAATATTAACGTCACATATAACTTTATGATAAAATGCAATATAAGAATTTAATTACTAAGTTCTGATAAGTATTGTATATAATGTAGAAAATTTTAGTCTACTGTATAAGCATCATATGGTTTAAAGCAATAGTAATAAATAATAATAATATAACGTAATCACATCGTCATTTGACTTTTATTACAATTTGAATATTTTTCAATTTTCATTTCTCTTTTTCTTATCTTTTTTACCGAGTAATATGTGTAGTTTGCCTTAAATATTGCGAAGGGTCATCACATTTTTTTATTGTTGTTGTCTGTCGAATGAACAGGAAATTTCATTCTACTCCGAGCATTGAAGTTTGAACATTTTGTGACGGTAACTCGGAAGGAGACCGGCTCAGTCGGCTGTCCGGGTTTGCGGTGCCTCGAATAAACAACTGCTTACAAATGCGAGAAACAAAGTCGTATATTTTTCTACTCTTTACAAAGGTTACTTTTAATGCTACGCGGTAATTACAGCGAGAACATGAACAACGGAAAGAACAAGAAAATATACAGGAAAGAACAAGAAATTAAAATCTAGTTGTGTGCGTGCGAATGCGAAAAAAATGTCAAGTAAGGTTATTGGAAGAAAACAAAATTGTAAATATGTGTGTCGAAATATTCCCTATATTATTTAAAATGTAATGACAATACCTCCAAAAATTATTTCAAAAACTTTCCAAATATAGTATGTTTTAAATATATATTTAAATATATATATATATATATATATATATATATATATATATATATATTTTAAAGTATATAAAAATAATGTATATGTAAATATATATATTTTAAAGTATATAAAAATAATGTATATTAATTTATTTTGTTTGCTTTCATTAAATCAGTAAAGTTGCTCAAACAGTTTTGTCACAAATGCATAAAATTCGCAGTTTAATTATCATTCACGAAATAGTCGACTATGAAAGTCGGTTTCAGAAATACGTTCCGAATTGTTATGTTTTTTACCGGCTATTATTTCGAGAAATAAATATCGCAGGCCAGATAGGAGCGTAAATCATAGATTAAGATCGAGGTTCGTGGATCGTAAGAACAAACGAGCCTCTGGGTAATGGCTGACCGAACGATCGAGGTTTCTACCCTCCCGTTTAAAGGACCGTTCGATTAACCGTGTTACATTCTGATACAACCTTTGGGACACTCTATGTTGCGGTTGGGATTGGACCAATGAACTTCCAGGGATTCTCATTCCAGTCATTAACTTTGTACAGCACTATCTACGGAAAAGACGTAAACCGAAGAAAAAACCGGTCGATAATGCTTCCAGGAATTATGGCGGAGTATAAATAACGTCAACAGAAACATCATCACTAGACTTGGCATTTAACATATGTATATTTATAAAAACGAGCAAGTAAAAGAAGAACGACGCGAGGAAGATTAAAGCAACAAATATTATAAATTAATTTCCTTAATGTTAGATTTTCAGCAAGAAAATAATTAATTTCGAAAAAGGAGAATCCCGTAAGATATCCCTAAATAATTTATTTAATCTAAATAATTGAATTAAGAAATAAGGAACAATTCCTTTTATTTGAAAACAGGAACTTAAAAATATATTTATTATATTTTGTTTACTAAACTGATAACCTTGATACGAGAAAAATTAAAGGAATTAATATTATAGATAATTTTCTTAATGCCAGATTTCCTATAAAAAAATTATTAATTTCGAAGAAGGAGAATCCCGTAAGATATCCCTAAATAATTTACTTAATCTAAATAATTGAATTGAGAAAAAAGAATAATTTTTTTTCATTTGAAAACAGGAACTTAAAAATAAATGTATCAACGATTGTCTACCAGTTCGATTACCAAACGGCAAAAAGCAATCGTTAAACAAGATTTGTTGAATGGAAATCGTCAAATAACCTAACATATTTAACACTTGACCGACCGGTCATTAATTAGGCCATAAATATTTAGCTGAATGTTAAATTTTCGTTTCCGTTTTGATTTCACTTATTTTCTTAATCGCGAAAGGTACTTAATATTTAAAAAATTATCTAATAATATTGAAGCTTGAGGTAGTACAATCTAACACATTTATCTCAATAATAGATAACAAATTATTGGTTACCGTGACAACCAATTTACAGGTTACCGATCGGGGGAAGAAGCCGATTAATAGGCTACCGGTCGGTAAAGTGTTAAGAAAGAATAATTTATGCACGGAGACATACATAATAGGTCTAAGTTCTCTCGACAGAAAAATTGCGCAGTCTAATTTTGAACGTTAATTGACAACCAGGATTTATTCCGAGAAGATTCTAAGAAGCACGTTTCGTCGAATACTTTCCGGCGGAACGATCGGCTCGAGAAGAACGCAGCGAGTTTAGTGAAGCGATACCGGAGGGTCGGGCACGTCCACGTTTAGGATGGCTAGACGATAACGCCGAAGGTCAGTTAAACTGTTCGGAAACTCCCTGGATTTCCAATTAAGTAAAGATCCAGGCAGCTAAGGGTCGTGTGGCGCAGTTGACCGCGCGTTTAACACTACATAAATCGCGGTCCGTCTTATTGGTCCTTGATCTAATTACCTTCCGATGCCACCGTTCGAGTCACGTGACGTCGACCTACTTCAAGGGATCCGCCATTATTTCGGTGCCCGTAATATCAAATCCACCCCATTGATCCTTTGATCTTGCTAGGTCACTTCGGTCACCGTTTAAACTGCTAGACTAATTTCAAGGATCCCCCTCCCCCTTTCTGGCAAGTAAGGCGGTACTCTAACCTAGAATATTTCTTCTTTGTTATATTTTTTAAGTAAGTGAACTATGCAATTTCTTTCAACATTTACGAAAATGAGAAAGAAAGACAGTATTTTGCAGTTGAAATATCGATTTATGCTGGTTATTTTTAACTTTAGCCGGCTGAAAAGAATAGAAAAAATAATGATTTTGGTTTTATGAATATGCGCACCAAATGTGAATTGAATCGGTCAAGTAGATCTTATGGTGTCATGGCAATCAATTTAAAAAACATAGTTTCAAGAAAAACGCATTTTTTTATCCTTTAGATAAAAATCATACTTACAGCGATAACGCTAACTCTGAAGTTAACTCTAACTCTAACTCTCCGTCGATCTCGATTGATCTATATGTGCTTTGATCCCTTTAGATGCCCTATGCACTATGCCGTATTTTATTGCTAACAGTCCAGTCTGATTGTTCAAACATTATATTAATTTCTCGAATATTCTTTGGTAGAAATATTTTCAAGAGCACGTATTTTCAGAAAATAAACTTGCAAAAGATCGATTCAGCGAAGGTTCCAAATTAGAATAAGCTCTCAATGGCGGATTAAACGCGCGCTGGCTGCGTCAGATTTCGAAAAGAAAAATCTGTCGGTGCCGTTTAACGGACACCGTAAAATGGCGAATTACCCGGATGGACGTGATCCTATTTTCGAAAATACGCGCGCCCGCACGTTCCCGGATTTCCCGTGCGACTGGAAAACAATTTCAATGTAATCTGTTTACGGGAATGGCGGTCCAATTAGAACGACTATTCACGGTGTGTAAACGTTAATGTCACCGCGCCACGATTATTCGATATATTTCGGTTTGTTCGCGAATTTTCGAATAGTGCGGCCTCCCTTCCCCGGCGGTGAATATTCCTGCGGCGCGCGATCATTGTCGGGCTGTCCGGAAATTAAATGAGTTTCTTAACGTACCGCTAATGAAATTGGCCCGATGATTTCATCGAAAATACAATCAAATCTGCCGTGCGAATAATTCATTTTCTCCGGGATTTTTCATCCCCCGGAATCCCCTGTTCGCGTTCCCATTGTCCTGTAATTCTATATTTTCACTGTATTAATTCACAAACGCAGACCGAATAGTGACTTTGTTGCTATGCTGCTTGAAATTCTAATGTTTACCCTGCCGTTGAATTTACTGAACCAATTTTCCATATTTTACAATTCCAGGGAAAACAAAACGAATTTGAACGCGAATCTCTGGACATTAATCCGAATATTCGGATATTAATCGCGTCCCAAAAGCGATCAAATAAATCTTGCATGTTCTACAATCACAGTAAAGATCAAATTAATTTGTAATTTGTAATAAACGGCCGGAAAAGTAATTTTGATATCGACTCGTTTTGCAGACCAAAATGAAAACGTTCATCGTGCTCCAAAAATGACTAGTTGAGTTCTTCGCCTCTAAAAATAAATCATTTCTTAAAAATCGCATTTACAAGTTGCCATCACGCTGGCGAGAAGTCATAAGTAACGATGGAAAGTATATTCTACGATAAATATTATTAAATATATGAAAATCGTGTTATTTTCTTTCAATTGGAAAACGGACAGAACTTTCCGGTAGACCTAATAGTTCGCACCGGGATTTCGGGTGGAGAGCCTCGGAAGCGGATTAGAATCCGAACTCGGTTTTTCCGGTGTAATTTCATCCCCAGGATTTACAACGTGCCCGCCGATCGTGTAACGCGGACGTCGGGGCATCGATAAACGTCGACGGTGTCGGACAAACACATAAACAAACATTTACATTTAATTGGTGGACGGCGTGGCTGAGTAATAGCCGGCCGTCTCAGTTTCGAAGCGTTTCGATGCGATCGTCACTCTTCCGCGGTTCATGATCCTCTCGTCCGAGCAGAAAAATTTGCCTCCACGTCGAAATAGTGACGGATGCTCGGTCAGCTCAGTCATTGAGTGATTAATCGGTCCGAGACAGCGCGAGCGGGTTTTAAATCGCGATTTAGTGTCGCCATCACGGTGTACAGGGCATTCGACGAATCGAAATTCGGCTGTGAAAGTTTTTCCAGGTAGAAAATAAATTTCTGGGAACAGATCGTCGCGGGAACTGCAGACACGATGTTTTTTCTGAAATATCTCGCGCGTTCTTTCGGTGGCTGGAACAAATGGTTAAAACGCTGTGTTGGAAGTAATAATATTATATCTTCTGATTTTTTTCATATACAGCCCCTGGAAAAAAGTTTTATAGTTACAAAATATTCTTTTGTGTTGGTGAGATCCAATGGAGAACGTAGGTGGAATCTAAATACAGTAAATAAATACTTAGTAAATATAGTAAATTAATTTTATATATTTTTAATATAGTAAATTAATATAGTAAATCAATGTAGTAAATTAATATAGTAATTTAATATAGCAAATTAATATAGCAAATTAACATAGTAAATTAATATAGCAAATTAATATAGTAATTTAATATAGTAAATTAATATAGTAATTTAATATAGTAAATTAATATAGTAAATTAATTTCATTCATTTTCGTTGACTATTACCTTGCTCGAGAATTACTTCGATTACTCTCTAAGTCGTTCGAATACAACTTACTCGATGACACACTGCACACGTCTGTCTTATGTATCCACCGACTGCAATGTTTTGTATCTCGGATGCCTCTGCGGTGAGAGCGTTTGTTTACATTTTTTCACAAGCCTCGAGTCGTGTTTACGCTCGCTTCCTCCGCTTGAAATATTCACAGAGCTAGTTATTTGAACCATGATCGGAAACTTTCTTCCAAATAACATTTTGTTTTCTGCGTGATTTTCTACTGATAATTAAAAAATTGTTTTATTTTTTACTCAGTTACTTTATGTAGATCTCACGTTTTACCTGCATAAAAGAGCATTTTATAACTTTAAAACGTTCTGTATGAGAATGCAATTTCCCCCTTATTATAAACTTTCAAATTTATTAGAAATCTGGATCTGTAAATCTGTATATGTAATAATAATAATGAATCTGTATATGTAATTCATATTGTGTTAAGTTAATGTTGAAATTGAGTATACTTATACTCAAGTATAAGTATATAGTATATAGTAAATAGTATAGTATAGTATAGTATAGTATAGTAATATAGTAAATCGTCTAGTACAGTATAATAATATAGTAAATAGTATAACCCATGTGAATAACCCATGCGAATTAGCAACGTAATAAATAAAAAAAATGAACTTTAAAACGCGAATATTTTTTATCATAATTATATAAAATAAAGATTATAAGTATGCAAAGAAAATTAAATTAAAATTAAAAAGTAAATTAAAAGTATATATAAATTATATACTAAGAATTATATAAATTATACACATAAATTAAAAACATATGTAATCTTAAACTTTTTGCCTTTTTCTCATGCAAAAGCGAAAAAAGACAAGGCGTATATTGTGCAACAATAAATAATTCATATCTTGGAACGTAACATGAAGCAGTTTAATGATTTGTATAGGTGTCATGAAGCGATTGGCGCGATTTCTGTGCACTCTTGCTGTAGGATAGTTAAAAATTGGTTAACGTGTTTTTAATAATTGATGAACCAATGAAATAAACAGCTGTGCGTTGTTTCGATATTCAGGAACGCATAAATCGGCGAGATCAAGGGAGGAATAAATTTATGGAGCAGGTTCAATCCGAAGTTCTCACGAATCGCGTTAGAAGGCCGCCTCTAATTGGTTTTACTGATACGTTAATTGGTTATTGCCTTCGAGTGATCGTAAAGGTGTATCGCTATCGTACCAATAAAACATTTCAGTCGCGTTGCATGATCGCGATCAACGGTTCCCTCTGCCACGAATACTTTTCAGTCGTTCGAACTCTTAGCTTTGATTAACCCTTTCACAGCACGGTATTAATTGAATAAACCGCGCCTTTCGTGTTCGATTATACAACTGCCCTCTACGGAAAGATGAAATTTTATTTTGGTCCTCGGTTTAGAAGACGATAAAATGAAATCGAATGCTTTGTACACGTACGTTCTAAATTAAATGGCAATATGTTAATGTGATCCGAAAAAAAGATTTAAAATAAATTTTATATTTTACCACAAAGTTTTAGTGCTTGAACATAATCGAATGATAAATGTCAATATTTCGTCAATAGTACAAATTAAATTAATTATAATTAATTTAATTTAATTACAGTAGCGTATAAGGTAGTAATCTTACGTATTTAACACTAATAGTATGTATTTGTTAATAACCTTGCACACACCTTACATAATTATTTCTAATAAATTTCATCTATAAATCGTTGAAGTTTTCAATATTTCAGAAATAATTATAAAATGGGGCAAAAAATATGGTGGCTTTAAAGATATTAAAGATCATCGAGGTAAAATAAAATCATCACTTAAAAAAGACCTGAGTGATAAGAAGATCCAAGCGGGAAACGTTAAACTCGCGTTCTAAATATTTTGTAAACCTTAGCAAAAAAACTGAATTAAAAAAATTTTTAATTTAAAAAATCTTTTTCACTTTTTTGCTTTCTCCTTTTACATCCTTTTTAATCTAATTCTTAGGACGCATCTGCATAACAACTAACCCACGATTTCATGCCAAAAATTCAAAAACTCGTCCACGAATAAATGGTTAATTAACATGTTACTCTAAACAAAATATGCGAGATTGTTTTATCGTGAACGCGGTTTAAATGTAAATCAGTGAACGTGAAAAAATGTAAAGAATTAATGCATAATGAGACGCAAGAATGAGTTTGTCAAGTATTTGTCATTATTAAAATAAGTGTTACCAGTTCCTCCTATTTTAAATCCAACAAAAAAGCAGCGAGGAGCTGAACAATTCAGGACTCGATTTTCGAGTGGATTCTCGTTTTGTCCTGCCAAAGAAAAAATTAATACGAAGGAATAATTACGGTCGAAGAATCCCCGAAAAGAGCCGTGGTCGATATTCCAAGCGGTCGGAACGCGGTCCCCGACACGCCACGGCAATAATACAACGATATTTCACATCAAGATCGTATTCGCTGCCGGGAAGAAAAATGACGGTCACCGGTAACTCCCAGGCGAAATTCATTTTGACAGATTTCATACATTGAATTGATGTTTATATGTCGCGTTTGCCGGAAGATAAGCCGGCTGGGAAAGTGTCTTCCACCCCGGCGACGTGACGGATATGTGTCGGACGGACAAAACTTCGACCGCCGCGTCGTCCACGATACATACATATAATCCGTCCGAGGGATCAAATTCTTATAAAGGACGAGGTCGGGGACAGAGACAGTGGTTGGAAGACGAACTTTAAGGATTTTCATCCCCCTCCACCATTGACCGGCGTAATTCTCCTCCACGGATATCGGCCTTTTTATAGGAGCAAACCGCCCCCTTTGTCATATTCCGTCGATCTTTGACGAAAAATGAAACACCGCGCTACAACGGGGGGAACACTTGGCTTCCTTTGGGCGAGATTTAATATCTAGGGAGACGTATTATCCCCTTGGAGACGATGATGTGGAAAATTTCTGTTCAATTAAATAGTCATTACAAGACCTTTAAATCGACCTTTAAATTTCTCGTTCGTGCGAGTATATTGTGAGCAAAATTACTATATATATATTTACTATATTAGTAAATTATTACTGTAGATACTATAGGATATATATCTGATCGAATAAAAATTTATTTAGACAATAATTTATCCGAATAATATTTTATGCGAATTTATTTAAATAATCATTACACGACCTTTAAATCAACCTTTAAATTTCTGCGTTGTTTGTGCGAGTTTATCGTGAGCAAAATTACTATATATATTTACTATATTGCACTATAGATACTATAGAATAAATATCTAATTGAATAAAAATTTATCTAGACAACAATTTATCCGAATAAGATTTTATGCGAATTTATTTGAGTAAGAATTTATTCGTACAGGAATCCATATGGAAAATAATCGATTTTAATAAGAATGAAGAAATATAAAATATATTCTTCCATATTTCTCTTTATAGGGCGCCAATATTAAATACCTCTCCCACGAAATTGTCGAAATAATCGATTTTAATAAGAATGAAGAAATACAAAATGTATTTCTTCCATATTTCTCTTAATAGGGCGCCAATATTAAATACCTCTCCCACAAAATTGTCGAAATAGATTTTTAAATGGTTCACCGAGTCTTATTTTGAATATAGAAAATTTTTTAATTGTTCCAAGGGTTGATGCTGAACCACGTAACTAAGTGTGAACTACCGTAAAATATGTGGAACATTTGCAGGGGTTGGTTAGGATATTTGGGGCAGCGTTGTTACAGTAACGACAGATATTTGACACTGGAAAGATGTTACGACCGAGAAGACTGTGAAACGAAGATGAGGAGAAAAGGACGGAAAACCTAGAGGACTGAAACGAGAATTGCCAAGGTAGATCTGAACCCTATCCACCGGGCATTCGGAATTGACCGCCGGAATACGCCATGGTAATATCAGTCTCCGGATTTTATGGGTTGTTTCGTTGCTGGCAGTGGTTCTCAATAGACAGGAAATCTTGCGCTAACGTCACTCGAGACGCAAAACGAACACTGGAAATGCAACGTTTGCCAAACACCGATAAGATTAAAATTCGTGAATTTCAATCAAATTAATCGTACAAGTTCTGCAATTATTATTTATCCTTCTCGTACAAAATACCAAATTATACTGTACTTTATTATTCTCATTTAAACAGATTTCTTGAAGAAAATGGCAGAAATCATAGTTCCAATAGAAAAGAACAGTCTTCTTTTATTAAACAAAGTTTCTCTGTCGAGACACATGTGGTGTATCTAATTTTAATGCAATTGTGGAAAACGCATAGGTGAAATATAAAATAGTGAAGAAACTGAAAATTATGGCAGGTTAATTACAACTTATTAAAATTATTTAAGAAAGAAATAAGGTTGCGCTTCAAAGTTGTGCAATTGATGCGCACAATTTTTATTTTCCATAAAGAAACGCAGTCTGTTAATTTTAATTATTTATAGTTATATTTATTATACTTTTCATAGTTAATTAATTTCGGTACATGAGGCTGAAAAGATGGAATTTATTTAAATTTTCCGCCATTTTATTATATCTATTCGCGGATTAAGAAATTCGTTGAACCATTTGCTCTGAAAAGTCTTTATATTGTTGACAGCTTCGAAACAAAGAAATGTGAAACCAGCGATTCTGATCGGCTCGATAAGATTAGCGTTAGAGAAAGAATAGTCGAAACAAATATTTAACGCGGCGAAACCGCTTGTCAGGTTTCGACAAGATAGGGGCCGCGGCTCGCCTCGTTCCGTGGCTCCCTAATAATTGGATAGTCGGAATGTTATGTCTTGCAGAATTTAATTATTCTAGAAGTATTACCTTTCCCGCTAACATTGACAATTTCCGGAAACCGTGGGCGACATTTGTTTGCCTCGGCGAGAAGGAAGAACGCCCCGGTGATTAAATCGAATAACCTTACCGCGAAAAACAGGCGGCAATCATATGGTTCGTGATTATGCAGGGTGGATAATTGAATTAGAATTTTCTAGGGATTTGGGAGTGCTCCTTCCCATAACCGCGCGCGGAAGGAAATAGGGTAGTTTTCCTCCATTATAAAATCAACTAAAACCATACGTGACAAAAAGGAGAGAGTGCCGGCCGCTCTTCTCGGAATTAATTTAATCAGAATGAAACGAGCGCCGCTAGCTGTATCTTTAGCTTCGTAACAATAGCCTAGAATTGAGTGGACCTGAGATAGTATTATGCAAATCGAGATTTTTCTCCCGGTTAAATATTATTTACCCCCGCTTCGCGTCCAATTGTCTATTTCTCTCTCGGCTAATCTACCCCCGATTTCTCTAATTAACCTATCGGAACCGTTCGGCTTCGTTTCGTTCCAAAATCGGGGCATGTTTATTTTTTCCTCGATCCACGGATATATCACTTCCTGCTCGTTTCATTAATTTTAGCTGATTTTTCAACGGTGTGGAATTTTCCTAGACATTTTTAGAATTCTAACAGCAAATATGCGATTCAACTCGCCATTTTATGCGATCATTCCATTGACCTCGATCCATTTAGCAACCTATTATTCTAGAAACAGGGCAGATTTATTTTTGTTATCGGTACAGACCACTTGCTGCTGATTCTACAAATGTTTCATCGTTTTTTAACTATGACAAATTTTTACAGAATTAAATATATATATTCTTTATCCTCTATTTGTGCTTATATATTTATTTTAGCGGCAGAAATAAATTCTAACCTCTGATTAAGCAGCTTTTCATTTCACAAATGAGACATAATTTTCGTTCAGAGTACATTAATTAAATCCGATTTCTATTAACCTGTTGCCCGCGAAAAATTTTGAAATCGTTCGAGAGCTCCAAATCGCTTATTCAGCGTCGCGAAGTTATTTTCGCTCGGTTCCTTACAATTCCACTGCTCGCAAAAATCCTGTTGGTCCCCGGGAGTGCAGCAACGGGAAGAATGTAAATCGTTGGTGTTCGTTTCCGCGACGGGCACGCCATAAAACAACAGAATCCGATAAGTCGGCAATATCGCGTCCTTAATCTGCGGAGATAATCGCGGCGCGGTTCGCGTGACACCGCTCGTTATCGGCGCCGCGTGCTAAAACGAATCTCAGACGCGATTCCTGGCCGTGTTTCGAAAGCCGCGCATCTTATCGCGCATCGCTTCGAATCCCCGGACACCGGCTTTCCTTGTACCATCGAATTCTTCGCCGATAACGTTTATTAATCGGAAACTAATTTCGTGGAATCATATTCAAACGCTTTCCAGAACAGATCACTCGGAAGCGTGGGAGGACTCGGCTTGGCACGGCGAGCAGCGCCGGTGGTTGTAGTCTATTGATCTCTCTATTTCTCCGGCCGTTCACGAAATAGCGAGAATAGGAGCCCTCTCGAAGTTATTTACGACTGCTGATTTATCAGATGAAAGGAAGCGGCAGCGGAGAGGCCCGTCCCCAGATCCTTAGCGACAATACAAGGAAAACCCTTCGACCTGTAGCCCTTCGAGGCTTGGCGTCATTCTTCTTCCTTCAACAAATTGCTCTTTGTACGCAATTATTTTGTTTAATTTTCGGGCGATAGGTATTTGAGCAAGTTGCTTATTAAGTCGTTGATACGTCTGCTATAGAATGGGTGAGGTAAATGGTATTAATTCATTAGTAATAATTGGAAACAGGACTTTAGAAATGCATATTTTGAAAGGATACGTGAGATACGTAGTAATTTTTATTTAGTGTACTGGTATATGGAAGCAACATAAAAATTATGAGCAATATAAACTTTAGATTATTGTATGCAATATATTTGTTAGGAAGTGGATGACACCATAATAAATTAATTACAATTTAGAATAGGTATTTAGAAGTATTTGTGTGACAGCTCTATACTTTGTATGTCGTATAATCAATTTTATAAAATGGAATCATCTTTAATGGAATAAATAAATGGAATCAAATTTATAAATATGCGAAAATGGATATTCAATTTTTAATACGTCGCTTGTGGGTCTCTTTTGAAAAATAATATAATCAATTAGCAACGATTGGAAGCAGATCATCAAGAAGACGTTATTTCTATTGTGCAGTCTTTGTAACGCATATGACAATTTTTATAAAACAATTAATAGCCTGAAAACCGCATGCGAAAATTTAAAAGAAATAGCAATATATTAATACGTACAGAACGACATGTTAAATCGATCATTTACAAAATTGAATGCAAGATACCTCGAGCAATCGCTTAAAAAATAAACGTATTCCTCGATGGTAAGTATGTTAACGTCAGGTATTGAATCGATTACATAATTTGAACAGAAATTGAAGGAGTTTCGAAAGCGAAGACCTTTGGCCGCGGGTTTCCGGCCGAAACTGGCTCCGAAAAATTCGAGAAAAATTCGCAGAGCCGGGCCGAGTGTCTCGGAGCAGCGCGGAGGGTAGATCCATCAAGAAAAGTCTGCAGATTGCATAATTCAAGGCCGGTTCCTCGCGAGCGGGCACGCGCTCACACTGACACGGGCACGCTTACCGTCACACGGGGTCCGGCCTTTGACGGCGGGACATAAAAATAATTTCGAAACCGCACCGGCTGATATACGAGCAAGAAAAAAAGGAAAAGGCCCGGGAGATATGAGAGGCGCTCGTAAACTTTTCTGGCTGTGGCAGCCGCGGCCCTTACAACCGCGAACAAACCACCCAACGCGGAGAGAGAGCACCGGGCTCTTTTCATTCATGCCTTAAACCTCGCTAATGTACTCCGCGGCTGACCTTAAGGGTTACACGCAAACTGAGTTCAACGCGGCCCGAGGTCCCGCGTCGAGATAATGGCTTCCTTCCGATGGACTTTCTTTCGCAGCCCTCCGATTCGCACGTCTATTGAACCCTTAAGGGAGCAGCCTCGAGCAAACCGTTCGAGCAAGCATGATTTTCGGCAATCGTTTTGTAACGTGAAACATCGACATTTGTCATCACTTTTCATATATATATTCTTGCATATTTTTTACATTTTTATACTTTTATTTCGTTACATTTTATCGATGCTCGCTGAAATCTTGTTCTCTGTTTACATCGCGATGTGCAGTCTAATAAAATAAAACAATTTTTGTTCCTTGTATGTTTTTATTTCCAGATTTTAGTAAAGGAAGAATCAAATTTTGCTTCGATTTATGATAAAAAGGATAATATTTGTATTTTGTGTATAAATATTACGTACGTTTATAGGCTCGTTAAGGGGATAAGAATTTTTTGGATGAATAATTATTTGGTTTTTATAAGTGAAACTTTTTATACATGTGTGACTATATTTTAACAAAGTGTAATTTTTATGCAGTATCATCGTCATTAACATTGCTATATAATTGCCACAGGATATAATTTCTCATTACTGGCACGATCAAAGTCGCTTCATTAGTCCTAAAACAACTAGATTAAACATAGCAAAATTTATTAACAAAGTTTATTAGTTTATTATCTGTATAAAGCTTTCCTTAGCATATTATATTCTTGCACGTCAGATGAATTTAACATTTATATAAGAAAAAACTATGTGACCAATTTAAGGATATATACAGGGTGTACAAAATTGCAGAAATTGTAAATTTCCTAATGCTACGTCAAAGACATAAATCCATCTTTTACGTCTTCCTTCAAATTTTATAATATTCTCGTCCATTTTTATATTATATTTGTAACATTCCGTCAAGTTTTATAACATTGTAAAAGTGATGAAATACGTAGAAAATAATTGAAAAAACAGTATTATTCTATGATTCGACGAGCAATTTGAGGATTTATAAGGGGTGTCGAAAATTGCAAAGGACGCGGGTCTGGCCCGTAAATTCCATGATAGTGTTTCGCAGGCGTCGATCGATAGTCAGACAGGGTCTCGTTGTTTTTCGATCCACCCCCCTCGCAGTCCGCCCAACATTTCTTCGCGGTGTCGTTTCTACCCACTCGCGATAACTCGGCGCCGTGTTGCGACTCAATCGCGCGGTTCTTTCTTATAAATCTTGCCGGTGGTATAAATCAACATGCCTCCAGCAGCGTGATACCCGAAGAGAGCTCGATATATACACGCTGAAGAACCCTTCGATCCGAGAACCGAGGAAGACGCACGGCCTTCCCACTTATACCGTTCCTCGCCTCGTAGATCTCGGCAATGCGTCACCTGCACTTCCTACCGCGTAGCGAACGATCCTAAGCAAGCTTCTATGGACGATTATGCTGCCCCCTTTCTCGCGATCGTACTGGATCAACGCACTTTCTTGTCATCTTACTGTTTTAATTATCCTTCTGGCATTATGCGCGTTAACCTGTACAAATTCCAAACTTATAATCTGAATTTTATGTAGAATTATGTTCGTTATTGTAGAATTATGTAGAAAGATGTCGTGCTATTGATTATGACAATTTTTCTCTTTTCTACGCGATATGTATATGTATATTTGCGTACATTGTCTCTGAATAACCGAATTAATGGGGGACATAATTACTAGGTTGATGATCGCGTCAGCTAATGTTCTTTTTTCATGCACAGTTGAACGTCTTTGTTTATGATTTATCATACAGCGATTAAAAATTCTGCGTCGTTCATAATTTTATTCTTTAATGTTTAAATATCGATAACAGAAAAATAGAACCACGAATTGATAAAAATTAAGAACATGTTGAATTGACTTTTAGTATTGTATATAATGAAATAATTATAAAACAAGTGAAAGAATGCTTGACATTTTAATTAAATATTGTTTTTAAAATCTTCAGCACTGATTCAATGACAATACAGAAATCAAGAGGATAGTAAAAATTGAAATAAGGGAAACATATAGCTCCTATACGGTAAAAATTACAAAATAAATACTGAATAAACAATATACAATCGAATACCAACGAAAGAATTGCACTAAATCGATCAACAAATTCGAGACCACTAGTCCCTCGAACAAAACCGAAGCACCAGCCAAGAGTGAACATATTTCGGTGCAGCAGTGTTCTTCTCGTGGAGTGTCGCAGCACATCACTGGATTAGTATAAACAATGATCGCGACCGCAATTGCATCACCACGACGAAACGCGAGTAATGAACGTTCAGAGGGACCGCCAGGACCTGCGGTGCGTCCGGCAAACCGCAACGCGGCGCTCGAAGACGCCGACAAAGTCTTTTATTAATTGCAATCAAACCGCGGCTCGATAATAAATATCAATTAATAGGACGTGGCTGACTGATTTACACCGGCTGCCAGGAGGGAGTACGTCGCGCACCAATCGCGAGCCTGGAAACTGTTTTCGAAACGCCGGGATCCTCTCAGTTTCGAGGAGAACAAAGGTGACGCGCGGACTGATGGGATTAGGGGAACGGCGGAGACCAGTTACGAACGCTGAACGAAGGCACGCACGATCGTTATTACGTCCCTTGTCACGTACCGCGAGATGAGCTACGATAACCTCGAACAACGAATACAATACAAGGTGCATATCTGCATGGGTACTTACATGGTTGTTTCGGGTATGCAACGGAACCACGTGGGCTCGATGCTCGGCCTTCCCGGAACAAATAGTTTAGATTAGGCTTTGATTCGCGAGTATCACGACCGAGTAGCATTCTAATGAATATGGTGAGTACGCTGAGGATGCTGCATATGTAGTGAATGTATAATAAATATATAATAATATTCGCAAGGAATACGTGACGAATATACATGTTGAATATATGTAGGATGTATAATAAATATGTGATGAACGTAATAAATATGCTGAATACGCTGAAGATGCAGCATATGTAATGAACCTGTAGTGAATATATAATAAATATATAATGAATATATATTATGTTATTATAATGTTATAATAAATGTATTAAATGTAAATAATAATGTCATAATAAAGTTATAATAATGAATATAATATAAAGGACGTATATATTAAATGTGTAAACAATATACATATTAAGTATATAAAGAACATATAATTAATATATGATGAATATAAAAAGAATATACATATTAAGTATATAAAGAACGTATAATGAATATATTACAAATATGAAAAGAATATGCATATTAAATATTAAAAAATATATAATAAATATACAATGAATATATAATAAAGATATAATGAATATGTTGAATTTGCCGAATTCCCTTGGTATACTAAACATACTGAATACACTCAGTATACTGTACATACTAAAGACACAGCAGCTGGATTGTACACCGAATTTGGCAAATACAATGGAAACATCTCAGAAGCGAGAATAAGACTACAATGAGAATTGACCATAGAACTCTCCCATGTACTATTCTTCGTTTCTATACCAAAAGAAATATTTTCGAGTGGATAAAATCAATATCTATCGGTGAATTATTTGCATATGCCAGAAATGACCGGCCTAGAAATCGCAACAGTCGGAGGCTTGGCACCACTATCAAGATGAATCGTTTTTGTCGGCGGGAACCGCAAGAAGCGAAGAGCAGGTTGGGGAACTGCCGTTCGCCGACGACATTTGTCGACACGCGGCGATACTAACGAACCAACAAGATGGACTAAATGCGACGATATTTCAGCGGGACTGCGGCGAAAAACAACGCCTAACCCCGTATTACTTCATCGTATCTGAGTTTCCTCATTATAGAGCGTGTCCCCGGACGCCGGGTTCGAACATCAGGATAAAATACAACACGGTCCGGCCTTCTTTCGTTTCTGCTTCGTGTTCCCCTTCGTCTTTCCCAGCGACCCGCGCGCGATCATCGCGCACTGCCGTTCTCACCTTCGACTCCGATGAGCACGAACCCAACTTTACACCCGAGGAGACCCTCTCCCAGGACCCAGATGACAAACGCGGCGACCGCGCCGACAATTTTTTAATACCATTTTTGGCGACCGATCGCCACGGAAAATTATGGCCGACCTTAAGGAACGTTTGTTTTCGCGCGGCGATCTACCTGCTCGCGCTTAATCACGCCTCGCGATTTCTCGTACGCCCTCTGCTCCGGCCTCGGGCGATATTGTTAGGCTTCGGAGACGTTTCAATTTTTTCTTCCGATCGAATTGCTGTTGAACTGTGCTATAGGTTGTCCTTTGCAGCTGCGGTTTGCGGGAATTTTTGGGCGAGTAGTATTTGAAAGCGTGTGATTTTACATTGTTGGATTTGAGATGAATAGATGTGGATATTTGAAGGATTATTTTATTTGCAGGACTGGACAATCCATTTACTGGCAGATTTCGAATAGTCATTTTAAAATTGAAGATCGATAAAATTGTTCGAGGGTGAGTTTATCCATAATTCACTATTTGGATTAACTCTTTGCATTATGGCAACGTGACAGACTTTTGATGAAAATTTTATACGTGATCTTCTAAGTACACATTTCTTTAAAATCGAAACGAACGTTGATTCTGCTGTTATTATTGTGTAGGAGTGAAATTAAATGAAGATATATGAGAAACAAAATTGTCTCGTTATTTTAGGGAATTATTAAGTACCAGTATG